>SSNS01000183.1:793795-825284 GCA_006937985.1 Aphyosemion australe | reverse complement strand
GGAGTAGACCCGCTGCTCCTCCACATCGAGAGGAGCCAGTTGAGGTGGCTCGGGCATCTGATTAGGATGCCTCCTGGACGCCTCCCTGGTGAGGTTTTCCGGGCACGTCCAACCGGGAGGAGACCCAAAGGAAGACCCAGGACACGCTGGAGAGATTATGTCTCTCGGCTGGCCTGGGAACGCCTTGGGATTCCCCCGGAGGAGCTGGCCCAAGTGGCTGGGGAGAGGGAGGTCTGGGCTTCCCTCCTTAAGCTGCTGCCCCCGCGACCCGACTCCGGATAAGCGGGAGAAAATGGATGGATGGACTTTTATTCTTTCATTGTGGTGACATGTGGACCAGTATTGGCCCCTGACCCAGTGGTTGGGGACCCTTACTTCAGACAACAACCACTGGTTGTACAACTGATTATTACCTTTAGGGGTTAGCGCAATTCAAGATATCACACACACACACACACACACACACACACACACACACACACACACACACACACACACACACACACACACACACACACACACACACACACACACACACACACCTTACATATTTTTATTCACACCTTCTATCAATGATTTGCACCTTTTCACATGTTTTTGCTACCTTCATAATGATTGTAAGATGCGGTGCATGGTGGCTCAGTGGGAGCACCCTCATCTTCATTGGGGTGTTGGATATAATGATAATAAAGGATTATTCTATTCTGTTATATATGGGCAGCAGTAGCTCAGGAGGTAGAGCGGGTTGTCCAGTAATCTGAATGTTGTAGGATCAATCCCAGCTCCCGGCTGACAACTTTGCTGTTGTGTCCTTGGGCAAGACACTTAACCCACCTGTCAGAGTACCCCAGGGCAGCTGTGGCTACATTGTAGCTCATCACCACCAGTGTGTGAATGTGTGTGTGACTGGATGAATGATACACTGTAGTGTAAAGCGCTTTGGAGTCCTCTGACTCTGAAAGGTGCTATACAAGAGTGGGACATTATTCTATTCTATGGGAGTCATCCACAGCACAAACTTAATAGATTAATTTTCAGACGCTTCCTGATTCAAGATGGCTGCCACACGTGGACCTAAAGGTGGAGAGCAAAGACACCCCCTCACACACACACACACACACGTTTTTACAGGCAGTTTTAGTCCATTCATGATTTCTACTTGTTAGTGAGCTCTTTTAACCATAAGTTCCAAAACAAGGTGTAACATTTGAATAATTGACCCCACCATCACCAATCAGGCCATTAGTATTCCCGCTCCCCCTACACACACACACACGCACACACACATGTTTTTATTCTATTTTTAGCTTTGCGTGTGTGTATAAACTTTTTTTGACATCCACTACACACAGCAAAGTAAGAATTTAATTGTGCATATGACAATAAAACTTTGATCTTATTAGGTTTCTGGAGGTCTCTTCCTGTTAAAAGGGAGTTTTCCTCTCCACTGTCGCTACTTGCTTGCTTAGTGTGTTGCTGTAAAGTCACTGACTCGATGTAATCTGCTGAGTTTCCTCACAGAAAACTTTTGAAGGAGTCATCACCTGGAATTTTCACTTTTCCACTTGAAAAAATGTCTATAATGGCTTCCTAATGATTTTTCACTGGCCGAAAAACTGATATTTAACATTGATGCGTTTGTTTACTCTTGCCTTCTTCAACCAGCTCACATGCACCCCACGAGCATGCGCACTCCAAAACGAGAACTTGAGCTCTGGCCTATATGACATCACAAAGGCCAAATATAACCAAGTATGAGGCCAGCAGCGAACAAACCAGCACAACAAAGCTCATTTCATAACGTGAAACGCATAAATTATGTCTTAACGTTGCTGATCCGTGTTATGGGAAAAAAAAGTTCACTGGGTTTGTGTATTCGATCTTCACAACAGCATGATGAGCCAATGCCAGGCTGTTTAGCTTGCTTTGTCCCATCCAGACTGTTTACAGATCTCCAATGCCGCATCCCATCATTTTCCGGTTTACCGCGCTTCGCTGAGAAAAAAACTCAACAAGTGAGGAAGCCATTACGCACAAGGCGAGGCTCGGGCTCGTACTGTTGGATCCCGTAGGTCAGTGTTCCCTAACCCTGGTCCTCAGGGCCCACTGTCCTGCATGTTTTCCATGTCTCTGCTTCAACACACCTGATCTGCATTGCCTCCTCAGGAGGACTTCAAGTGCTGCAGATGCCTGTTAATCACTCATTCGTTTGAGTCAGGTGTGTGGCAGCAGGGAAACACTATTGTTTGAAAGTTCAACATAGAAAACATGCAGGACAGTGGGCCCCGAGGACCAGGGTTGGGGAACACTGCCGTAGGTCACTGCCAGGTCGGGTTCAGTTATAACTTTTGTTATTTTGTAGCAAGACGCTGAAGCTGCTTCCTGCTTCCTTCCACCAATCACCGCGCCCCTCAGTCCCGCGTGCGTCTGACACAGCCGAAATATCACGTGTGATCTCGCGAGAAAATATGCCCTTTACAAAAAAGGGTCAGAAAAGCACATTTTTCATTTATTTTTCCAATACAATTTATTTTAATGGCCATAGATATCCACGGTACTATAGGTGATGACTCCTTTAACTAATTTCAGTAGTGACATGAACTCAATGCACTAAGTAGGTTCAATTGGAATGTTTACTTTGTAAAGTGCCTTGAGACGACTCTTGTGAATTGGTGGCTTGGCGCTAAAAATATCCTGAATTGAAACATCTCAGCCGATTAGACAGATGTTAGGCTAAAGGTTGGCCTGGTTGCAGCTTAGGAAGACTGTTGGAGATGGAACAAGTGACAAACATGTGAACAGGTGGGCTGGGAGGACCTGAAGCCAGTCCTGGGTGGTCCTGATGCTGATCTCCTATCTGATGCTCCTGTGGGAAAATCCTGTTTCATTAATTGTGTTGTGTAGGGAGAGAAGGGGAGGACCATCCTAACTTACCCATCTCCTATCTCAGCTGCAGATGGATGAGCTGCGGGGGGAGGAGGGCACCCCCCCCCCTCCCTCCCTCCTACAGCTGATGTAATAATCTCAGACGGTGGAGTATAATACTCATCCATAGGAGCTCAAACCGCGTCCAACTGCTGATTTTCTTCTATTTTTATTCATTAATTTTCATTCCGGGAATGAGATAAAAAAAAAAAAACATATTTAAAAAAAGAAAACGTCACGCACACATGCGCATATAGGGAGGCACACTGACGCATCCTCTTGTTGTATAGTTTTTTTCTTTATAAAAAATTGTTTTACCGCATTCAACAGTCTCCTCGGCGCAAACGGAGCGCGGAGCGCGCACACGTCTTAAAGTTGCGCCGTTTCCTCTTTTCTCTTGAAGGCAGCGGCAAGAAGCGGAGGAAAAAAGAGACAGAAGGAAAAAGAAAGAGAGAGGAGGTCGGATGAAGTCGCTGAACTGATCACGAGCCCAAACGGACAGTTTTTTATGGAGCGTTTCCAGATTGCGGGAGTTTTCTTTCAAAGCTGGGATGAAATCTGAGATCTGCGCTTTTTAACAGATGTTTTAAAGCAAAAGGAGATTTTTCCCCTCCGGTCTGGATTGATTTTCCCTCTCATGCTCCCTCTGCTCAGCATTCCCTCAGTCAGTCGACGGATTTTTGCCATTACAGCTCAGTAGAGGGTGTCAGATCTTTCTTCGAGCGCCGCGCACGGATGATCTTCGCCTTATTGTGATTTTTCTTTCCTCCTTTTTAAAAGAAATTCTCCTCTTATATTTACTGTAAAGAGGACAGCGGCGCGTGCCGGAGGAGCATGTGAAGCGGGGAGGAGGGGGGAGGATATGCGGGTGTTTTGGATCTCCTGTGAAGCCCCAGCACCAGGGGAGAGGGGACTGCTCCCCACGCCGCAGCGCGCCGCACCGCTCCGGGAGGTTTCTCCAGCGTTTCCCCCCATCAAGGTCAGTCTGAGCTGGAGCGAAGGTCTCTGGTACCGTTGAAGACACCAGGGCTGCTTTGCGTTTGAATCGGAAACAAATCCGGATATTTCTTTCAACTAAATCTACTGAGTCTTGGATTTAAATAATAAAAAAGCGTTATCATCCTGCTTATCTTGTTTTTTTTTAATTCTTTTCCTTTGATGCAGACTCCATTCGCAGATTGGGAATCATGAGTCGCTGAGGGGAGCGAGGGGAGAGGGGTTGAGAAAATGCTGCTCTGGATCGTCCTGCTGAATGCGGCTCTTTGTGTTGCCAGCGGAAATGTTACAAGGGACGTTTGTAAGGAGCAGGTCTGCTCGTGCGGAGAGGTGGAGGGAGACCTGCACATAGACTGCGAGAAGCGGAGCTTCACCACGCTGCGGCACCTGACGGGGCCGAGCTCGCAGTTCTATCACCTGCTGCTGCACGGCAACTCGCTGTCCAGGCTGTTCCCCAACGAGTTCGCCAACTTCTACAACGCCGTGAGTCTGCATTTGGAGAACAACGGCTTGCACGACATCGTTCCCGGAGCCTTCTTGGGGTTGCAGTTGGTGAAGAGGTTGCACATCAACAACAACAAGATCAGATCTTTCAAGAAGAGCACGTTTCTGGGCTTGGACGACTTGGAGTACCTCCAGGCTGACTTCAACCTCTTAAGAGACGTTGACCCGGTGGTTTTCAGGGACCTAAATAAGCTTGAAGTGTTGATACTCAACGACAACCTCATCAGCGCTCTGCCCATCAACGTGTTCCAGCATGTGCCCATCACACATTTGGACCTGAGGGGGAACCGGATCAAAACGTTGCCTTATGAGGGGATTCTCGAGCAAATACCGGGTATCGCGGAGGTTCTGTTAGAGGACAACCCGTGGGACTGCAACTGTGACCTTGTTTCTCTGAAGGAATGGCTGGACAACATACCACGCAACGCATTGATTGGCAGGGTGGTCTGCGAGGCCCCCACCCGGCTGCAAGGCATCGACCTGAACGAGACGTCAGAGGTAGAGCTGTGTCCCTCACAGAGCGGAGGCCTGGACACCAGCCTGGTCGCCCCTCCCACTCAGGAGGAGATGTCTCAGCCTCGAGTGAAGCCCACGCCTTACAAGCCGAGCGGGACCCCAACGCCTGGAGCGCGAGGCCCTAAAAGCCACTCCAAGTCTCGTGAGAATTGGCAGCTGAAAACAAAGCCCACGCCGGTGCTGAATGGCATGAATGGCGACGGGGAGCAGCTGCACAATGTGACGTGTCCTCAGCCATGCAGCTGCAAGCTGGTCGGCTCCAGACAAGGATTGGGGGTCAACTGCGAGAACAAGAAGTTGGAGAGCTTGGCCGGCCTCAAGCCCAAACCTTTAATGGCTCACGAGCTGAACATGAGAGACAACAACATCCACGCTGTGAAGAAAAACCAGCTGCTCGGCTACGCCAGCCTCAACCTGCTGGATCTGGGGGGGAACAACATCAAGGTGATCGACAACAGCACGTTTCAGAACCAGAGCGAGCTCAGGTGGCTGTATTTGGATAAGAACTACTTGGATACGCTGCTGGCGGAGATGTTCGTGGGCCTTGTGAATCTGGAATACCTCAGTTTGGAATACAACGACATCCAGCTGATAGTGGCGGGCGCTTTCAGCCCCATGCCGAACCTGAGGGTTCTGTTCCTCAACAACAACTTGCTCAAGTCGTTGCCTGTGGATGCTTTCCTTGGGATTTCTCTGTCCAAAATTAGCCTGCATAATAATTATTTCCCCCATCTACCTGTGGCTGGCGTGTTAGACCAGCTCAGCTCCATCATCCAGATCGATTTGCACGGGAACCCGTGGGATTGCTCGTGCAACATCGTGCCCTTCAAGCAGTGGACGGAAAAGCTCGGGGCTGACGTGATCGTCAGCGACCTCAAGTGCGAGTCGCCGGAGGAGTTCTGGAAGCGCGACTTCCGCCACGTCCGGAATGACCTCATGTGCCCCAAGCTGTACGAACGCGTGCCGCCCACCACCCTGTCCAAAAACAGCACCTTCGCCCAGGACACGGGGACACACTCCTACTTGGAGCCCAGCCGGGTGTCCATCTCGGTGCTCGTGCCCGGGCTGCTTTTGGTCTTTGTCACATCGGCGTTCACCGTGGTGGGGATGCTTGTCTTCATCCTGCGCAACCGCAAAAGGTCGAAGCGGAGGGAAGGGAACTCGTCGGCGTCGGAGATCAACTCCCTACAGACGGTGTGCGACTCATCCTACTGGCACAGCGGGCAGTACCACGCCGACGGCGGCGCGCACAGGGGCTTCGACTGCACCACGCACCTCTCGGTCACAACCGACTCGTAAAAAGTGACAAACCACACTGGATTACAAACGACCCTAGTGTGAACAGAAACTCAACTATGAACCAAAATCAGTCCGTCTGCTGCTGCACAGGCCCCAATCTGTAATATATGTACATGCCAAACCCCTCTGGCTTACCCCCTCCCCTTCCTTCTTCTCCCCCTCCTCCTATCTGCCGCAATCGGACTACGGATCTCTGAGACAGGAAAAAAAACGGAGGAGAAGAGGGGGAAAAACAGCCAGAGACTGTGTGTGTGTGTGAGACTGAGAGCGCGCGAGTGAGCTGGGGAATGGTGCACGAACGCATGAATGTACATGTAAATACTCGGGACTGATGTATCATAAAAATGCATGATGATGATGATGATGATGATAATCCGCATGGTTTCAACAGACACACGACGGCGAGGAACCATACCCACCAACAAAGAGGCAAACTTTTCATGTTCTATCAATATGACGACTATATATATAGATATTAAGAATTATATATGACTATTACAAAGTGCCATTTCTCTATTTTTTGTGAACCTGCGGTTAGGATTTGTATTTGTTGTTTTGAACCTGTTCGGAGGGACGAAACGGGAGGGAAAAAAATCCGATCTGAGCGGAAGCTGTCGGTGCATGTTCCTTTTTTCCGTTCTATCATTTTGATTGTCGATTATTATTCTTATTCTTATTGGGGTTATTTATACTTAGGTGGTTGCAGATTCCAAACCCACGTCTGCTCAGTCATCATCTCCTTTATGAATGTAAGAAAAAAACAAAAAAATATGTTGTTCTTTTTTAAATGGTGTGCCAATTGTTGACTTTTTCGGGATAATTCAGACATGGCAGACGAGCGCGACTGATCGACGTCACTCAGATGCTTCTGCTGCAGAACTTCATGTAGCTACGATAACAGTTGCGTGTTTTTTTAATTTTAACTTTGTGTGTCGATGATCATAGCCTGCATCGGTTGGTTGATCGAGGTAAAGAAAAGGAGGTGAAACGGGGGTTTATACCATCATATATTTGCAGAAACTGAGCAACAAAAGTATTTTCTGATTGGTTCAGTCGATGTAAGCATATAGAATAGCAAAGTATTCCTCCACACACACAAAAAAATAAGAAGCTATGAATCACTTTCATCATATTGTGAGCTTTTGTAAAGCCATCTAATCCTGTTCAAATACACTGTATTTGCTGGGAAAATGTGCAGGAAGCAGGGCCGTAGATAAGACAGGGAGCTGAGGGGGCCGAGCACAGACGAGACACATGATGCAAGATGCCTTTTTCAACTCAGCATTTTGGAAACTTGAGATACTCCTTTTATTGGTTGCATGATGTTTTTTTTTAATTTATTTATTTATTTTTTTGTGGACGCAAAAACAAAACGATGCCATGACTTAATAGCTGTTTGGCAGCTGTCCTGTTTGGGGGAAGGGGAGTGGAATAAATCCTACAAATATTTGCTCCCTCACAGATTACTTCTGCTTTTTTAACTCTTAAGTGTTAAACTAGAAGGCAAGGATGAGCTGAGTAAATACAAAATGCTGTTTTCATTTATGAAGGGGGTAAAAAGCTAGCTAAGCCAATCTGGCACTGTGTAAAAAAGCAAGTTTTGCATAGATGTCCTGCTTTAGGTCAAATGTCAGATATCCTTATTTAGGATTTTCTGGTATAAAGCAGCAAAGCAGCCCCAGACCATCACTCTACCGCCACCATGTTTGACTGTTTCTACAATGTTTTTATTGTGTAGCGTTAGCTGTTAGTCTTGAGGGTAGTCGAGATGTTTTTTGTCACATGTGAGACGTGACTGCATTCCATTTTGTCAACAGAGGTTTTGGCCTTGCTGTTGTCCTATGGAAGCCATTTTTACCCACATCTATTTATATCGTTCAGGCATGACCTCAGAATCAGAAGGGTTTTATTGCAAATAAGAGATAAGCAAATATAGGAAGTAATAATATACCCATGATAAAATAATTAATATAAAAGGTGGCAATAATTAGAGAAGCAGCTACTATATACACAGTGTAGGTACTAATCAGAGTGGATCAACCAGCTCCGGTGGCCTAGTGGTAGAGTGTCCGCCCCGGGACTGGGAGATCGGGGTTCGAATCCCGGTCGGGTCATACCAAAGACTATGAAAAAATGGGACCCAATGGCTCCTCGCTTGACACTCAGCACTAAGGGGTTGGATTGGGGGGTTAAACCACCAAATAGTTCCCGAGCGCGGCCACAGCTGCAGCTCACCGCTCCAGCTCACCGCTCCCCACGGGACCTCTGACCTTAACCAAGTGACGCCTGCCATACTTTAGATCAGTGGTTCCCAACCTGGGGTCCCCACAAGATTGTAGGGGGTCCCCACAATTTTGCCTGTGCTGAGGTTGCGAGTTTATAAAGATTATATTTATAAAAATTACATTTATAAAATCCCGATAACACACCCAATAGTATAATCAAGACTCTGTATAAGAGTTATAACTCTGTATGTCTGCATAAAGCTTGTATTTAATAACTTTAGATGTGTGTATGGGGGTAAGAGTTGGGGTTGGGGGGCCCTGCTCGTCTTGGGCACAAGAAAAGGGGTCCTCGTGGAAAAAAGGTTGGGAACCACTGCTTTAGATGATGTTGTGGGTTCTTATACGTTGTTTTTTGAGATCTTTTAGCCTAAATTGTATTGTTAGAATGGTCACATTGACGGCAAATGTTGTGAGAATTGGGTCAAAGTTAAAACTACTCACTGGACAAAGCGGTAGCTTTTGTCAATAGCAGTTAATGACTGCTATAAATGTCTCCAAAGGTCACAAAGGGCCCTCGAGCCACAGTTTGGACACCTCTGATTTAGAAGATTTGTTATTTCTGCTGGTGGAACTGAACTCAGATAATAACGGTTAATCACAGTTAATTAATGACAAACACTTTTCATGATGACCAGATTATTTGTTTTTTCTTAGCAAATGAAATCGGAATTTGAAAAAGTGACTTTTTTATTTACTCAGCTCATCTGTGATGTTGAGATTTATTTGTTGATCTGAAATATCCGACCAAAAACTGAAGAAATCTCTAAAGGAGCAAACAGTTTCTCTATGGATCAAGCGCTCTGTTTTATCTTTTATCTACTTGAAAAATTCCAAATATTTTAAACAGTGAGAGAAATGTTGCACCTGTTCATGTTTGTTAGATTTTAATTTGAACGATTGCATAGTTCAGGGGTAGGGAACCCTGGTCCTATCCAGCATGTTTTAGAGGTTTCCCTGCTTCAACACAGTTGACTCACCTGCTCTGCAGAAGCCTGTTAATCACCTGCTGATTAAAATCAGGTGTGTTGAAGCAGGGAAACATCTAAAACGTGCTGAATAGCGGCTCTCCAGGACCAGGGTTCCCTACTCCTGCTTAACCCCTCCTTTCCACCAGAATGGTTTGTAACGTAATAGAGGTGTTTTACACACGAGCTCCCTTCCAAACGGGAGCGAAAGCGTTCCACGCAGCTCGTCCCGCAAGGTTCACACAATAACGAGCACGGAGAAAGATGGCTGCATGTATCCAAAAAGGTCTGTGGATTATTTTCTGTTCTGTTCACCTCAGCTACACAGGAAATGACGTACACTTTTTTACTAGACAAGAAACTGGAAATCTGCATGTGACTTTTATTTTGAAAGTTTACAGATGTTTTACACAGTTTTCGTGTTTGATTTGTGGCTCGACCCCCCCCCCCCCCCCCCCCATCATACAGTGTGTCTCTGGTAGCCAGGCTGGCGCTGTCCATGGTGCTGAATCACTCCCTGATCCATCTCCCTCACTTTCTCGGGCACTTTCTGTGGGAGCGAGGAAGAGCAGCTGGCGTGACCATTTGCATGCCCCCCCCACACCTCCCCCCCTTCCAAAACATGTGACCTCACAGCAGCATACATCTCAGCAGATCTGTGACACCCGACATAATTTTACTTTAGTTTCAGCCACCTGGCTTTTATTCTCTCCTCTCTCTCCGTTCTCCTCCGCTGTTTTATCTTTTCTGTTTTTATTTGTTTTATTCTGGGATGGGGGAATGGTTGGGTTGGTAGATTGCCTCTACTCTGTGGATTATTACTGTGCCACAGCCCACTGATGATGAACTTGTCATGACTTTCAAACGCTGTGTTTCAAAGTTACATTTATATGCTTTGCGATATTTGACCTGCTTCTATTTTGTTAAATAAAGTGTGGTTGAGGTTGAGTAAAAACGTTGTTTTTCCTCCACTCTGGATAACATCCGGCTGACACGGTTTTGGGTTTATTGCACAGATTTGATAAGAATCCTTACCGTTTTGATCCCAATGCTGCCAAAGACACAGAAACAAGAACGTGGGTGTAGAGAATCTAATATTCCAAATGTCTTAGTGAAACTAAATGCATCCATGTGCTTTCATTTTATTTTCTGAGTCATTAAATGAGCCAAAAGCACAGTTTTTGCCTGGGAAGCATGCTCGTTGTACCAATTTGGTCGACGCGCTAAGCAGCTGAGCGGTGATAGGGTCTGAATACATTAGGGACCGTCAGGTGTTGCTGTTGCCACAGTCCTGGATGAGTCAGGGAACAACAGCAGGACCCGTTCATTAATGGGTCTGGATAATAGGTGTCAGGAACGAGCCGAGTGGGCACTCAGACGATGCTGAGTCCCGGCATTCCCGCCGTCATTGGTCTGATTTGGCAGTTGATGCAACACCTCCAGCAGGGATAACATCACCCGCGCACCTCATAACACCCTCAGATTTGGCGTTAAGTCTCAAAGGTCCTGATTTGATTCATGTCGGAGCCTTTTCATCCCCAGGGTGCAGGAAGGTTTTGTGTTGGCTGGTTTCTTCGCTTTTAGCTGCTGGTTGTTTGGCAAATCAGCTGTTTCTGTTCAACATCCACCTGTAGAAATGAGCAATTTTGGAGGAAAAACTCCAAGTTTTTATGCAACGAAATCATTTTTTTTAACTTTTTAAAATTTTTTGTGACACCAAGTAGCATTTGGGCCACATTTTAGATTAGCAATTAGATTAAAGTAATCAGATTAGGTGAAACTAGGATAGAGAGGCACAGAAAAGTGAACTCCTTTGTGCTCACGTTCTAAAGTTTTCTCTTTATTATCATAATCGAGGGTCATGGGTGTTTTTTTTTACTAAACTGTAAACAATTATATACTTTTTTAATCAGTTGACATGTTTATTGTCTTTTGGCTACTTTCATAGCTTGTGGAAGTCAGATAACATCCCCCAATCCTTCACAATAAGAGTCTCAAACAAACACACATACATCTAAGCTTAAAAATAGATATTTTTTAAAATAATTTTACCAGAATACATTATTTTATAAAATATTTTTCAGGATTTTGAGGTTTATCCATAACACTTTTATTGTGATGGGCTAGAGCAGCGGTTCCCAACGTTGGGGTCAGGACCCCACTGTGGGTCACCAAGAACTACACAGGGGGTCTTGAGATGATTTTCAGAAAAAAAATTTGAAAAACAATTGCTGAAGCTATATTTCTAGCATAATTGTAACAAAAACGTAACCAATGTGTCATAAATGGATTTAAGGGAACAGGAGCTGAAGCGTTTTTCTTTATCCCCTGAATTATTTAGCTTTTCATGCATGTTTGTACTGTAAGAGATATCTGGGGTTGCATGTCTTCACATTTGCTTTTTTGTGGGTTTGAAGCTGAAACGTTTGGAAACCGCTGGGCTGGACGACATTTCTACCAAAGCAGACAAAAAGACAATTTTTTATAGTTTACTCTGGTAAAAGGCACCCTGAACTTTAGGTTATGAGAATGGAACTCAGTATCGTTTGTTTCCTCAGCCTCCTTTCTGTAAAAACAAGATACTGGAAATTAACATTCCTTTCTGGAAATAGAATTTGAACTTTTTTCTTGACCTTTTTGACTTTTTTCTTGAAAATTTGAGTTTTGGTATCAACATGTCCTCATTATTTTCTTCTGACCAAGCTGTTTCTATTTTCAGTGCTATTTCTATTTGTTGTTAAAAAATTCAAAAAGTGAAGTTTTAAAAGTTGAAGGCTAAAAGGAAAAATCCTCGTTATTTATTGGTTGATTTTAGAGCCTCAGATCTGCTTCCTCTGGAAATTTAGTTGCAGGCATGAACAATCGATTCTAGAACAAATAGATGAGCGTTCAGCGATCAAATCTGGCTACTTTGATCATGTGATCAAATTTGTCATAAATCTAGAAGAACTCACTTTTATTTAGCCATATGGTCCTTGTAGTCCATGCTGTTTGAGGTGATCCTCAGTTGATTGCTCATCCCTGATTCTAGCATAAAAACTGAAGTTCTAGAAAGAGCAAATAAAAAAAACAATTCCTCATTTTGACAATGGTGAAAATGCTGTTTTAACTTCTGTGTCTTAAAAAAATCAATATCTGATGAGACTTGTTCTCTTTCATGGTCGAATTGAAACAAATGATGAAAAAACAACAGGTTTGTCTTGTAGCACGTTAGCTTAAACAACACCAGTCTTTCCTCTTTGAGTTGTCTGGCTTTTATCTGACTCCCACCGGTCACATTCAGTGTGTCAGCTCTTGTTTAGGTTTTTGTTGAAAATCCCCCAAAGATTTTAAGCTCGGGTATTAGCTTTTGAAGTTAGCTTTGATCAAAGTCCCATGTGCTGCACTGAAGAGCTGCCAGCAGTCCCACACTTCCAAACTCTGCAGCGCTTTGCTGCTGGTATTAGCCCACAGGGGTGGGGGTCGGGGGTGTAGCAATGCTTATCTGGCATTATACCACGGGGATTTTCTTGGTGTTGCTCCCAGATATTATTTTTATTATTATTAGCCCCCATCCACCACAGAACGCTTAGCCAATAAGTCTCAGCGGTTGGGTTTTATTGGTTCTTTGTGGGCAACAATGCTGCAGTTATGGGACTGCCACTCTTTAATGTTGTGCTTGGAAGCGGTGTCGGTGATTAGCATTGGTATTAGCTTCAAGTGTTTTTATGTGAAAGGAAACATGCGGGCGTTAGCATGTGTAATCGCAGCGCTACGACAATGCAAACATCCTAAATACTCAGACAAAACATGTTTGTGATGGACTGAGATAGGCTTTTTCTGTGTTAGGCTTTACTGAATGGCTAATCACTTTTCCCATTCTTGTAATGTTGGTTTATAATGGCCTGATTTGAACTAATCACCAAACAGCAATCTAAAGAATAACTTTGTCACATTTTCCCAGGCGGTGATCTGAGGTGGTTTATTCAAACCTGATCTGAATCAATACACATCTTCATTTCTATTCTTGTGCATCGATCTCTTATATGTAAGTTTCATTGGTGACTATTCAGTGATAATATATGACCATACAGAATTTATTAATCATAAAACATAATCACAACAAGAAGAAGTAGGGCAAATGTGTACAGGCCAATGCAAACCTCTCAAATGTAAGATTTGAGACAGATTAGCCTCTTTCTAATTTAAAGGAGCAATATGCAAGAATTCTAAAGTGAAATAATCACAAACAGTCTAATGTCTCAATCATGCTGGAAGGAAGATTATATTGAAACAGATTTCATTCTCAGCCAGCTGGGGGGTTGTCACTTTTCCTCCTTTCAAAAAACCAAAGAGGGACGTAGTCTTTGTTTACAATCTGTGAGCCCGTGAGGTTGCTGAGTCTGCACCAAGCTAACGCTGCAGCGCAGGCATTTCTAATTCGACGCCGGCAGGCAAAAAGCTCCAGAGTTGTTTATTTCTTGTACCCTTTTTGTTTTAATCTAATATCAGGTGAAGCAGGCTAGAGGCTAAAGTTGCGCTCACAATGCTAACGGTGAATTAGAATAAAATACTCGGCGCTAAAAATATCTCAAGCTACTTTTTCAATTACCAACAACTCGATATTGCAGTGAAATGTATGTTTGAAGTGAATAATGAGTCAATCGTAGCTTTTTATTTCTTTTAATGAGTCGTTCAGAACTATAACAGTAAGCTAACAGCAAGACGACAAACAACACTTCCTCTTTATCTACTTATCAACTTACAGTGTATGACTTGTTTTCGCTTGTCATCGAGAATCTTCTGGTGCTGATCCGTAACTGGAAACAACCATGAGACTCACAGAACAGCAGTGAGAGAGTCACCTTTTCTTCAAATAAATGGACTGCAGTACCCAAATTTGACCACAGGATGTCATTCTTACTTGATTCTTACTTATTGCACCTTTAAGGGAACTTTTTGTTTGATGAAAATTTTTAATTTAAAATGACCAACTTTTTGCCTAAATATTTTTTACAAATGTTCATAAATTTGCGCCAAAATTGTGGGCGAGGCTGACATTTGTAAGTATTTCAGGGAATGTTTTTGATTCTACAAATTTGAAACATTTTTGTTTTTTTTAATCATTAATACTCTAGTCAAAATGGATGCAGATGCTCTGTTTTTTTTTTTTTAAGTTGGGTTGAATTTGCAGAGAGTTGGTGGTGCTATGATTATGACGAAATCTTTACTATTACTAATACATGTGTTCAGGCCAGAGCGCTTATCAAAAATATGAAATCTGGGACAGATCAGGCATTTCCTCTGGGATTTATGACCACTTCCTGTGTGATGAAAATTTTCACCAAAAATGGCCAACTCTGTGTAGGAATCAGAGCATGGTTCCAATAGCCTTTTTGTTTTTGCTTGTGAAAGCCTACATTTGTTTACAAATTTTCACAAGTCTCAGTCAAAGTAGTAGGTGGGGGTGACGTTTCAAAAGAGCACTGTAAACCGTTTTACCACTCCTACATAACTAGTGTATTTATACAAGCTGTTCCTGTCAAACTTGGTGCAGATTCGACGAAATTAGTTGAATTTATACCAAAATTGAGTGTTAAGGTGTGATATTAAAATGATCATATTCACATGACTATGCCCTCTACTATCCTCATCCTGGTATGTGTTATCTAGCATGTTGAAGTTAAAGGGGTATTCCAACCCAAAGTAAAACATTTTCTTTTGCCATATTCCCTATAGTTAAATAAGTAGGAAAAACAAATTGTAACCAGTCCAGTCGTTCTCCTGATCTGGCAGTACTCTTTTAGCTTAGCATAAAACAATGTAAGTGAATGGTACCAACTAGCCTTGAGTGTGAAAAAGTCATTAAAATGACTCAATAGTGCGTGTGTGCATGTGTGTGTGTGTGTTTAATGGCAGTTCGCTAAGAATGTGTGCATTTGTGTTGATGAAAGCAGGTGTTTTTGGGGCTGCTGCGTCATGTACTTGCACCTTTTGGTGGAAGGTAACAGTTGTGGTTTATCACAAAGTAGTCCCAAGTCTAAAATGGCACCTGTGATTTATTTGCGTTATTTATTATTTTGACTTCAGTCAGTCATTGAGATCACCAAGCAGAATTAGAATCACTATTGAGTCATTTTAATGACTTTTTCACACTCAAGGCTAGTTGGTACCATTCACTTACATTATTTTATGCTAAGCTAAAGCCTAAAGAGTACTGCCGGATCAGGAGAATAACTGGGCTGGTTACAAATAGTTTTTTCCTACTTATCTAACTATGGGGAATATAGCAACAGACAAAATTTTACTTTGGGGTGGAATATCTTTTTAAAGCTACAATAGCAAATCTGCGAAAGAAGCTAGCTTAAAACATTGTTTTCATGCCTCATTACAACGCTGTAACATAGTATAGCTATAAATATATTGTGGAGATAAAAAAAGTGGTTCTCAAATTTGTTGACGAGAGTGTCAAGAATTCCGTGTCCATGTTTGTGTTTAAAAGCTAGCTTACTTTGCAGACTTGCTATTGCAGCTTTAATGTGGTCAAAACAGTCAGAACAAGCATCCGTGGGTTTAATATATAACTTAGTAGGGCAACGGTGATGGTTTAACATTTACACATACGTGTTGAGGACTGGACTTTGATCAAACAAGTGCATTTTAATGCAGGTTAAATTATGTATTCATGAGTTATAAAACTGGCTCATAAACATAAAAACTAAAGCTTTCCATAACTTTTATTTCCTTGTATTTTGAGTATAATGACCACATTTGAAGCCAATATTTAAAAATCTTTGGGAGGAGCTTCTTAAAATACAGAGTGTATAAAATTTGATTCGTTAATCAAGACCTACAACAGTGTAAAAGTGAAGGTATGGTGTAGACCCAATAGGAACAAAAATGGCACTTTAATGAATAATTCATCTGATAGAAGAAGAAGAATGAAGAAAGAGTACAGTTTCAATGCTTTTACTTTTGATGCTCGGATCTGGAAATCTAATCAAAGAGGAAATATTTCAACCCTTAGACCGAAAACAGATTAAATATCCATATCATTAAAATAATCTTTGCTCATAACTGACTCAAATCTGGCATCAACCTGTTAAACCCATCAAAACCACCAAGCTGGGGGCCTTTAATCAAGATACGTGAACGATCTACCGAGTGTTTCTCCCTCGCCAGCTCTAAGTAATCCTCACCCCTCTCAGTTATCGATCGCCTCATTGATTTGATTTCACTGGCTCATGCATGGCCATCCCTCACCAGCGCTCGTGGCCCCCACCTGATCTGATTAAGTTTGCTCAACTGGGACCCATACAAAATGGGTTTAGTTAGTAAGGAAGTGTAGGATTTGTTTTGGACTGAGCAATTTGGGCTCATGGTCTCACATAGAGTGTTGCACCTCCATAAAAATGTGAGACCTCCTCAAGTTTTGATATAACCAGTAGAAACTGCCATTGGTCATAGTAAAAATTATCTACCTGCTTGGAGAAATCAAGAAACTTCTAGACATGGTGAAAAGCTATGGGTCTTTAAGGTTTGGGTATTAAAGTGGTGTTGATGGGATGCATTTGAGGTCTCTCCTCCTGAGACCCTGCACTTTAAAGACCAAGTTCACTCATTTTTCAACACATTTGCAGTGGTCTCTAGAGAAAGCATGACTTGTGAGTTGATCTGCTGTTTCAGGGACTAGAAGTAAGCCAGAGGAGAGTTGAGCAGACGGCAGGATTTGGAGTCTTATTTCCTGATTTTCAGATATCTCGCCTCTGATTGGCTAACAGCAACACGACTCTACCACTGACTGACTATGAGGATTGCATCAAGACACTGACTAGTGTCAGTGTCTTGATGCAATCCTCATACTAAGCAAGCATGTAGCGACAGTGGGAAGGAAAACTCCCTTTTAACAGGAAGAAACCTCCAGAGGATCCTGGCTCAGTATGAGCAGCCATCCGCTACGACTCACTGGGGATTGAGAAGACAGAGCAGGCACACGCACACCCAACACGAGAGCTTGAGCTCTGGCCTATATGACATCACAAAGGCCAAATATAACCAAATATGAGGCCAGCAGTGAACAGACCAGCACAACAAAGCTCATTTCATAACGTGAAAATTATGTCTTATCGTTGCTGATCCGTGTTACAGGGGAAAAAAAGTCCACTCGGTTTGTGTATTCGATTTTCACAACAGCATGATGAGCCGATGCCAGGCTGTTTAGCTTGCTTTGTCCCATCCAGACTGTTTACAGATCTCCAATGCCAGTCCCATCATTTTCCAGTTTACAGCGCTTCGCTGAAAAAAAAAAACCCTCAACAACAAGCGAGGAAGCCATTACGCACGAGGCGAGGCTCGGGCTCGTACTGTTGGATCTCGTAGGTCACGGCCAGGTCGGGTTCAGTTATAACTTTTGTTATTTTGGAGCAAGATGCTGAAGCTGCTTCCTGCTTCCTTCCACCAATCAACACGCCCCTCGGTCCCGCGCGCGTTCGACACAGCCGAAATATCACGATCTCGCGAGAAAATATGTCCTTTACAAAAAAGGATCAGAAAAGCACATTTTTAATTTATTTTTCCAATACAATTTATTTTAATAGCCAAAAAGACTATAATAGGATGTAGATATCCACGGTATTATCGGTGATGCCTCCTTTAAATTAAGCCACTAGTCTGTTACCACGCTGAGTATTTCTGGTTAGAGAACTACTTCCTGTTTCTAGAGACTCCACTCACTTTCAGTAACATCACCGTCGCTTCAAAATGAACAAAATCTTCAATTATAAAAAATATAGATAGATATATTTAAATAGATATAAAAGAAGCGGATTCTTTTGCATCCTTTATTGTTTATTTTTGTGAACCCCCCCCTCCCTTCCTTCTCTTTCCCCCCTTTCTCTTTCATTTCCGTGTCCGTTGAAATTTTAACCAACCAAAAACATTTCTAATAAAGTTCTGATATCAGGCAGGGTGTTATAGCTGAATCTATAACGATCCACCTGTGAGAATAAAACTGTAAGGCTTGTTTTTGGCACTCAGACATCAATTCTGTTTGCTATACAGCCAAACAGGACATGGGGGGAAAAGAAAAGTATAAAAAATATTTTTGAGACTTGTGACTTATTCAAAAACAAGTACTGTTTGTTGTAATTATGAGTGTTTTTTAATCCCATATTAGGGTAAAATAAAAACTAAAGAATAGTTTGGGTCTCAGAAGGCCATGTCTACACTCTATAGTGTTCCTTGTTTAAGACATTTCATCTCCAATAGAATTTTGTTTATGTGGTAACACTTTACAATAAGGGTCCCTTAATTAACATTACTTAGTGCATTATTAAGCATTAATAAACTATTAAATAAAGTTTTAACAACTGCTTAATATTAATGTTAATGCATTACTAAGCAGATCCCCTCCGGCCTTTTGTCCTAACCTTAAGGACACTTAATAGGTAACAATATCGAGAACTTTAATAAAAGTTATCCTTAGTTTATTAATGCTTAATAATGCACTAAGTAACATTAATAAAGGCACCTTATAGCTCTTGTGTTGAACCAGACTGTTTTCTTCTGAAGGTACCAGCTCCAGAGGACATAAACACCCGTTGACAAAAGGAACAAAATTGTCTCTAAAGAAACTCTGAGAATGTTCTTTTAGAGGTTTGTGGCACTTTGTTCCCGCTGAGGTTACGTAGGCTTTCCCAAGAACAAAAGCAAAAACGTACAAAAATCGAACTATGCTCTGACATTTCGGTTGAACCTCCAGCTTCACGTGAAAGGGTCGAACACAGACTTTACCTTTATGATATGTGTAGTCTGCTGATGTATTGTTCCCATCAAAAAGCAACTTTAACCATTTTTCTTGCCTCATTATGAGACAATTTGTGGAAATTGACTGAAGAGGAAGCCCATTCCTGCACTAAGAAAGGCCACTTTTACATTGAACGACAGCTGTTTATGAAGAAATGTGTCTCCTTCATCCAAAAAGAAGTCACTTAGAGATGGTCTGCAGTGCAGAAAAATGAACATATATCAGGGATGACAGTGCTGATTTGTGGGTTTTGGGGTCTTGAGGTGTTAGCTTGTTTGAATCTGCTGAGTCATAACAGATGTGCTGAGCAAGGCTAAAGGAACTTCAAACAGCTTGTATGAATGATTTACTCCTGGATGTGAGCTTGCACTTAAAAACTGAGCCTTCAGATGAATTCTTCAGAGAAAAAACGAGACTTTTATCTGCATGCTGCATGAAATACCTAACTAGATCCAATCTTAAAGGCTTCAAAGATCTGGCAACTTCAGAACATCGGACTGTGGAGATAATTAGGACTCCAATAACAAATCCCACCGGATTAATTCAGGATCAGATAGATCATTCATCAGTGATCTGTGTTTGTTGGCCGTTTCCTCCAAGAGTAGCATCGCTGAGCCGGAACGCAGTTTCAATGCTAACATTTGCACGTGTATTTAGGTATTTATGGTGCCGACCAACTGAAAACAACAAAATCCCATCACTTTGTTGTAAATCTAAAAATATCTCATTCAGTAAAGCCCTTCAGCTTTTAAGGATGCTGTTACGTCACAGAATTATCCACCCAACCAGCTTTATCTCCAAGCTGTTCACGGTGCATTCACTGCACCTCAAATGTGGGACGTTTAAACTCTTCTGTTTCACAATTAAGAGTAAAATAGGTTTAGTGGTTGTTGAAATAGTAAATTCTTAGCTGTCATTTATGGCAACATCAGGAAATATTGGTGAGATGTAAAGGAAATTGCAATTGTGTTTAAGGTGCAACACTCACAATAATCCAGACATTTAATAAAGAAAATGTGATTGCACAATATTAATAGTGTTTATTAAACATAGTAAAAAAATAATTAAAAAAGAGATTTTTTTATTTAATTTGGGCACAAATGGTCATAATATACTGCAAGAAATATAGTTAAAGTTCAACTAATAATTAAAATAATATCTGATATTAATGTAAATGTTTATATCCCAATATTCACATATCTTTCTTAATTTTTTTTGTCTAAAAATATTTTTTCAGTACATTTTATGCATGAATCAATCAGCTAATGGGCTGAAATGTGATTTACCAAATGCTGTATCCAGAATACCATCAAATATTTAAAAGGTATTCAAAATTTAAATCATAAAAATTAGTACACAATAAAAAAACAATATTTTTTTACAAAAACCTAAATTACTTTAGAAATATGAAGCATTAACATTAAACCTTACATATTGTATTCTTTATGGATGTTTATAAAACTCTGTTTGATATAATATGTCACCTGATTTAAATAAGACATAATGCAGACATAAGTGTTTTCTTTGATAATGTTAAATCTTAAGCTTGAATTTATAAAAACATTAAACATCTACATTCAAAAAAATAATATTCCAACACCAAATCTTTAGCTCTAAAACCATGTATTCCAATTTCAGAAATGCAGATTATCTCATAAATATTGTTTCCATTTTTGTAAAAGCATTAAAGCCACATTTTACATAACTCTGTAAAGCAAAGGATGATAAAACTGTCAATAATTTTCCATTAAAAATTGCGCTTGTGGTGAATTTCTTCATGGTTGGACTTGATGGAGAACTGTGCTGTCTCAACAATTGATGGGCTTCACTCGGCGCCTGCTGTGAGTCAGAGATAAAACCGTAGAAAGAGCAGCGAAGAACAGAACTGCTGCCCACAGGGTGAAAATCTGAAACAGTAGAGTAGGGAAAGCAAAAGAAGACATTTAACTTTCTATTAAAGTCTATGATTTAGGGTTAAAAGATCAAATATTGGTCCTAAATAAGAATTTTGGGGGTTAGCTTGTTTACCCAAGTTTCTAAAATATATCTTAACAGTACATATGTAAAATGATGACATTTTGAAAACAAAGTCACAATTACGTTCAGGTCAAAGGATAAGGATGTCTATAGTAAATACCCATAGAATTAGATGTCAAAAGGACAGGTGTTCAAATTTCCACCATTGGGAAAAAAGCTCTAATATTTATCTCCAATCCCATTTAAGGTAAATAAAAAAGCTCATATTTAGCATTTTAAAATTAGCTATCAAGCCTGGAGAGGATTTTATCTTACCCTGGATCCCGGATGAGCCCCCATTTATGAAAGCGTTGGAAATTTACAAATTATTAAAAGGAAATATTATCTTAATATTTTATTGCAATGGTGTGTTGCTTTATTTGCTATTATTTCAGGATAGTACCAAACCTTAATAAACCTGTAACTGTCTGCAGTTTACTGAGGAAATGCTGCATGCCCCTCCACATTTGTTACAACCCTTACGTGATTTACAGACACCAATCCATGAAATTTGACAGAGGCAGTTTTTTTATTATATTAAATATTTACATTTATTGTTTTCACAAACAAAATGTGGGGGAAAAGGGACACAAGATCAAGTATACAAACAAAAACCCTTAACTAAAGCAACTCAAAATGTGAATTTGCAAAATAATTACTGAGGATGGCATCAACCAGTTAACCCAGTGTGTTTAACTGAAAAGATAAACTATGTGTGCAAATGTGTAGGGTACTCAAATATACCTATACAAATATACCTAGTCCACAACCTTCTACATACCAGTTCAACAGAGGATCTTATACAAACAGGAGTGCTCCAGCTGAGAGAAGCAAACAGCAAAGAAGGGAAGAGAGTGCCTGTTGGCCAGGTGTTCCTTACATAGAAGACAGAAGAAATCAGATTGAAATCCAATTGACTCCATTAGGGCTTGAGCACACAAGTTGGTCCCGCCTTGGAATCAGCACCTGAACAAAGCAGACAACCATAATACACCAGAATAAATCAAACTAAACATAACTGGCACCAAGTTGCACAGTATTTATCAAAGGTATTGGGATAACTGCCTTTACATTCTTATGAACTTTAACCCATAGGGTTTAGGATGGATTTTTCCCAGCCTTTGCAGCTAAACCTGGTTTAACTCTTCTGGGAAGGCTTTACACAAGGTTTCTGTTTGTTATTTTAGGATTTTTGTGACCATTCTTTCAAAAGCGCATTTGTGAGGTCAGGTCTGGCAGTCCATAAGATGTTATGTTGAGTTGAGACAAGAACCAAAAAGCCGCTTTTGGACTTTAGGAACCTTTTGTAGTTCCTGTAACCTTTTCAGGAACCAGACCATTTTTTTCGTGCATTCGGACAGATGAGAACTAGGGACCATGGCCCTCAGTTCCTATGGTAAATGGCCTGTATTTGTATAGCACCTTCTTATGGTTCTACAACCCCCCAAGGTGCTTCACAACACAATCAGTCATCCACCCCTTCACACACACATTCATACGCTGGTGGTGATGAGCTACGATGTAGCCACAGCTGCCCTGGGGCGCACTGACAGAGGCGGGGCCTGCCGAACACTGGTGCCACTGGTCCCTCCGACCACTACCAGCAGGCAAGGCGGGTTAAGTGAACTCAGTTGCCGGTATTACAGCACAACAGCAAAATGGACAAGTGGACTGATGAGGAAGCGAAAGCTCTTGTGGCTATCTATTTGTCTGAAGATATTCAGAGAGTGTTCAAAGGCTTGCTGCATAATATTAATTTTTTTAAAATTATAAGTACGCAAACAGAAAAAGCCGGGTATTACCACACCGTGAAGTAGTGCAGGGAAAAAAATGAAGAAATTTTGTTGAGTGTGGCACTTAACTAACAGGTCACTGTCACAGGCAGTTTCATCACATTGGTCTCTATCAAGGTCCCTGACTCCTGTGCGAATGGAATCTGAAATGGTTCCTCTGGGAAGGGTAGTTAAGAACTAGATTCTACCAGGACTTCTCTGTCCGAAAGCGGCTAAACTCATTCATCCAAGTTTTCATTGGAAAACCTGATGTCATTGATTCAGAGGGGTGTTCCAGTACTTTCAATGGTATTTTTGGGGTGATGGTGGCAGAGGGGTTAAGTGGCCGCCTTGCAATCAGAAGGTCGCAAGTTTGCATCCTGCTCAGTCTATCGCTGTCGTGTCCTTGGGCAACCCACGTTGCCTGCTGGTGGTGGTCGGGGGGACCGGTGGTGCCTGTGTTCGGCAGCCTTGCCTCTGTCAGTGCGCTACAGGGCAGCTGTAGCTACACTGTAGCTCATCATCACCTGTGTGTGTGAATGGATGAATGATACACTGTAGTGTAAAGCGCTTTGGAGTCCTCTGACTCTTAAAGGCGCTATACAAGTGTGGATCATTTATCATATTTTTGTAATATTTCAGATGATTGGCTACAATACCAAAGATTATTATACATCAGAGTTTACATAACAGGGAATATTGTACAAATTAAGGTATATTTACCAGAGAAAATACTTGTCAGTCTTTTTAACCCTAACGCTAACCCTCATACCCCTTCAAATTGAAGTATTTGCCCCTTTACCTCAAATAAGAAAAGTACTGGAATACCTTTCCTCCAACATAAAAATATTGGTGCAGGGCTAAATAAGAGAAGTAAAAGAGTGAATGAACATTTACCAGTGAACGTTAACAGGAAGAGAGAGTACAAGAAGTACAAGGAATCAAACATGATTGGCATGCTAAGTGACTACTTCTAGTTCTACTTTACTCGGATATCAAAGCGAAGATGAAACACTAAATCTTTTTATCCTGCTGTGTTAACCATTTTCCCAAGAGAGCTTTGTTGCAATTAAGCTCACACAAGTCAGGCTTTGATGCCTCAATGTCCAATGCGTTGACCACTGCCCATATGTGTGCAAAATTAGCCCACAAGGGATAGAATTCTGGTCTAGCGGAGACTCGATCACATTGAATGTAGATCCAGATTTGGAGTCAGACAAGTGCTCGATTGAAAATTTGGTTTAGTTGAAGTACAGAAGACTTCAGCAACAGTTGCAGTGGTTGTATGGAGTCCAAGCACTAACAGAATATACTATACTCCCTCGACAACTGAGAAAAAAACAGGTAGTTAAATCCTCCACTGAAGATGACGGAGAAATGGTGACAAAAGTACCACAAAAGGGTCTTTTTCATTTTACTTTCATTAATGCTGTTTGATTCCATCATTTCAATGAATGTGTTTTCATTTTTACTTCGTCGTCGTTACTCTGTGATCGATATGAGATGCATGCTGTCTGTTTTGCCTGACATTCAAAGGAGGTTAGAAATAAACAGCTCACCTTCATCTTAGGGGGAAAAATTCTCCATTGGTCTCAAAAAGTAAGCAACGCATTTATTACCATAGAGAATCGCTTTCTGTTGAGCTTTTTGGTTCTTATCTTAAAATGAACATCAAAGCGTCGCCATCCTTTATACAGAAGGAGCACATGTAATAGTAGTGTACCTTTAGTAAATCAAGTGCTGGTGCTCATCAGTTGGGGAAGAGCTACGAGGATTTCTTGAAACCACTTCTACAGCTCAAGTGGAAAACGTGAGATTTGCTCAATTTTGCAAAAAGGGAATGCCCCAGAAAATCCATTCTAGGTGAATTTGAGAAAACTCTCTCTCTCTCTCATTCCTCGTCACGATCTTTTATTTTATTGACCATCCTCATCCAATTGGAACCAGTTAACTTTTCTTCCTGATCATTTCTTTAGTCCCGCTGTAGCACTGATTCTATCAGCATACGTCTCAGGTGTTACCAGAACCAACTGTGCTTCTTTACCACCAAGCCTCAGCACTGCCGTGTTTGGGTCTGGCCCAAGTTAGTCAATGTAAGTCCTCGAATAGATTTGTGCCTCTTCTATCGTCACTTTTTAAGAATTTTTATTTAGAAATATGAGATTACTAGAGTTTGAGTAACAGAAATGCTAATAAAAACACCCAATTAATCTTAGACTGAGAGACCATCTAAAGCAGTGGTGCTCACTCCTGGTCCTAGGGAGCTACTATCTAGCATGCTTTAGTTTTAACTCTGCTTAGACACACCTGATTTCAATCAGCAGGTGATTAACAGGCTTCTGGAGAGTTTGATGAGCTGCTGCACAGGTGATTCAACCACTGAATCAAGCGCGTTGGAGCAGAGAAACCACTAAAATGTGCTGGATACTAGCTCTCCAGGACCAGGATTGGGCACCCCTGATCTAAAGGGGTATATTCTAATTGTCTGAGATTTAGAATTTGGGGTTTTCATCAGCTGTAAGCCATAATCATCACAATTATGACAAAGGCTGAAATATCTGGCTTTGTATGTAATGAATCTATCATATTAGTTTTTCCTTTTAAGTTAAATAACTGACATAAATCAACTTTTGCACCAAATACTGATTTTTTGAGTTTCACCTGTAGAGCCTTGTTTACAGACAAAAACTACTGACATTAAGAGATAAAATCAAGAATCTATCAGTCTATTTAGTAATTTTATATTTTAATATTATAGTAACTTATAGTAAATGAAGTAAGTTCTATTAAGGGAAAATCCAAATTTTCTTGCATATTTTTATGAAGAAAGTAATGCAATAGTTACTTTTCCTGGTAATTAGTTACTTTGAGAATCTGTTAACTCTTACTTTTTTTGACAAAGTAATTATTAACGATAATAATTACTTTATTAAAGTAACTTTCCAAACACTGGCAGTCACTGAGTTGACCATAGACTCCTCTGGAGACCAGCACATTCAAAATCTAATCTGAAAATCTGACCAATTTGGATCATAAAATATCACAATGATGTTCCCAAACAGACTGAAAAAGCAAAGAATCCAGAGGCCACATGGGTCCAGTCGATATCCAGACCTACACCTGACTGGAATGCTGCTGTGGGACCGTAAGGCCAGTGTTCCCATCAATCTCTGACTGGGATCAGCTAGAGGCAGGATTACAGAAAAAGATGTAAAAGTAGAAATAACACTAAAATAAAGTGTGCATCGCTTTTGAGTGCAGGTTGATTTGTCTATGTGATGCAATTGTAAAATAAACAGCAACATTTGAGTGACAGTTGTGCAAATTAGCCAAAATGTACTTGACTTATTTCCCAATTGGTCCCAGTTTGGTAGCTAAATCCACCCAGAGCTGCCTGCAGAAACATGAGAACATCTTATCAAATTTTTGAACGTTTTCCATGACACATCAGTATACATCAGTGATCTGATTGTTCCATATGTTCCTAACAGAGCACTTCGCTCTCAGACTGCAGGTTTACTGGTGGTTCCTAGAATATCTAAAAGTAGGATGGGAGGCAGATCCTTTAGCTATCAGGCTCCTCTACTGTGGAACCAGCTCCCAGCGTTAGTGCGTGAGGCAGACACCTTGTCTACTTTTAAGACTAGGCTCAAAACTTTTCTATTTGATAGGGCTTATGGTTAAATTCTGATGTTAGTCCAGGTTTAGACGAGTGGGGAGCAGAGGGAGGTGGAGTGTACAGCGGGGACTACTGTCGTTAAAGACTTTTCTCCCTGGCCCTGCCTCCCACATGCCTCCATCTGAAAGGCTAGGTTATCCTGAGTTATCTCTGTAGTTATGCTGCTATAGGCTTAGACTGCTGGAGGACATACTGACCACTTTCCACACTCTGCTACTCTCTTCTACCACCACTCTCTAAATGCATTATTTCCTGTTATTTTAGCTGTTAACTTTATTTTCTCTCTAAGTGTTTTTCTCCCCAGAAGAAGCTACACTGGCGTTCTGCTGAGCTGTGGTGGCCTCATGGAGGGGGCCCTCGGCTGGCACACTGCTGCCAACCACCTAACATTCTCCCTCTCCTGATATTACATCTTACTTTCTTTAACATAGAATGTGCTACTATTAGTTCACCTATTGAATTAATTATAGATTCACTCAGATAAAGACAATAAAGTTTCTCTTACTCTTACTAAATAGAACTTCTACTAAGAAATCACAGTGTAGCCATAGAAACGCTACTTGATATATGTGGTGTGTGTGTGTGTGTGTGTGTGTGTGTGTGGGTGGGTGTGGGTGTGGGGTGTGCCTGTGCCTGCTCTGTCTTCTCAATCCCCAGTGAGCCGTAGCGGATGGCTGCTCATACTGAGCCAGGATCCTCTGGAGGTTTCTTCCTGTTAAAAGGGAGTTTTCCTTCCCACTGTCGCTAAATGCTTGCTTAGTATGAGGATTGTACCAACACAATGACACTAGTCAGTGTCTTGATGCAATCTGCTGGGTCCCTTATATAGGAAACTTTTTTACTGATTGGCTTATGAACTGAACTGTATTGAAATGTTTACTTTGTGAAGTGCCTTGAGACGACTCTTGTCGTGATTTGGCGCTATAGAAATAAACTGAATTGAATTGAATTGAATGCATGGTAATTGAGGACCCTTATGAACTATTAAGCAAATCTCACTTTTTGCATCTTTTTCTGCTTCTGTCATCCTGCCAGTGATCTGATCTGATCTCTATCAGATTTTGGTTTCGGGGATCATATGCTTCTATGAGCCGTTTGAAAATGTCTCATTGTGAGGTAAGGAAATCAGGAAAAGTAGCATAGAACCACCTCCTCACCAGTTGCCACTTACAGAGGCTTCCACTCCAGACTTGGAAGAGCAGCAGCTCTACTCCGACCCCCTCCCGGATATCCGAGCTCCTCACCTCCTAGCAGCCAATCAAGGGATGAGTGGGCGTGGCCATCAGCACCTTATTTGTGTTAAAGTGACAGAGCCCTGAAATGACTGATTCTGGAAGGTTCTGAAAATATTGTGTCTGGAAAAAACTTTTGATTGATTTTCAAGAACAGAACTGGTGAGATCACCTAACTGATTTTGTGCAAAGAACTTCATTAACATGTTTTTTAATAAACCACAGCCCTTTTTTAACTAGTTTAAAAAGAGGTATAATATGTCCCTTTTGTAGGTCTCTTGGAAAGTTTTGATTTAGTCAACAAACACAAGTGAGTGCATTGGTGTTTGTTAGTTTTCCACTGATATTTATTGGCTCCTATGTGTCAGAACAATAGTGATTGTATTCCTGTTTGCCATAGGAAGCTGTGTTTCTGCATCTCTGAGAAAGAAAAGACTGTCATTTCTGCTACTGCTTTCCAAGAAAAGTTCTGTTTTTCTTTCCTCTTATTGCCTGGAAGACTTTTCATGAATCAAAACAGGAGCATATACTTTTTGTCTAAAGCTAAATACGACAGAGACAGCAAGAGAGTTGTTGCTTTTCACCTCGGGCTACGAAGTGCTTGTATGGCGCTGGTGCTCAGGCGGTGAGGCAACGGGGGTTTGATTCACAAAAACTGATGTGATGAGAAACTAAAAGTGTTTCTGGCAATTTATCTATTAGTTTTGGTGTTCTGGGATTAAGTTTCGTAGCTTTTACTGGCTGCCAAGTGCTTTTAGCTGCTAAACATTTAGCATTATTCAAATGTCTTTAAATGTTTCTGACCAGAACGAACAGAAATACTCAAAACATTACTCTTGACCTTGCCCCGCTGTGCACAAACACACACCCACACACCAACAGCTACTCCCTTTTCATCTTTCTCATTAACACAAGTAGAAAATACAAATGCGGGCTGGATAAATGTTGTCCTTAACCTGGCTGACTAGGACCGCTCAGCAAATGCCAGCTGGGTCAACAGATGCCCAGGGCATTCTAGCTCGCTCTCTCGTACAAAGAACGCCGGAGCTGTCGCTTCGGCTACACACACTCAGAAACACACACGCCGAAGCACATGCCTGCACATTCTGAGCGGCGGTGACAGCAGTCGACGAGCAGATTAAGAGGTTTTATCTTGCTTTGTGCTTGCTGAAAAAACAGCGAGCGGAGGGAGGGGGCGGGTCAGAGTTGGACGCGGTTTCGGGATGTTGAACGTTAATCCATTTTGGTTAAAGGAAGAGGATGAAACCAAAGCAGCGAGGGAAGGGACGGCTGGTAATCGCTTCAAAACGGGAGTGTCTCAATGCCAGCTTTCAGAAACACACATTTGAGACACAAATGCAGACACTGGTTCAAATGGACCAGTGAAGAACTCTACCCTCAGTCACACACAGACCAGAGGAAGAGCCATGCAAAGGCCAGGCCAGGCCTAAAGAGACCAACCAGGTTTAGTTTCCAGTCCACAGGAGCATCTGTACACTTTTTGTACCGGCTGAGCCGTACAACTCTGCCTGGTTTTTAACGCCTTTCTCTCTCTGAATGACAATTACATAAAACACTGGCTGTTTTCCCAGATCTCCCTATCAAACAGTCTTGTGTTTTGAGTCATTCTGTTTGGGAAGCCTTCCAAAGACTTCTTATCTTGCCTCGCTACAGTGCAGACGCTTCTCTCTTCGCTCCTGCTTAGCTCCTGCTTATTTTGCATTTTTTACAATTTTCCTTTTTTCCCCGTCTTTCTTCCAAAGTATTTTTCTGCTCAGTGACCGCTGGACTCTTTAAAATTGCTGGGATCTCTTTACTAAACTGACAGAGGAGTTTACTTCAGCCCTTTTTTGCCACGTCTTTGATCTTCAGGGACTTGACTGCGTGGACCCAGCGCTATGCCTTCCTTTTCTACAGAAGATTTCCAAAAACTTCTTGAGAAAATCACAGTTATTGAGAATAAAATCTCTCGATTAGAGGTAAACTGGGAGGTAAATGGGTTCTTTGGAAATGACACCACCATTTCATCTTCTCGGAATGCCGGACAGGAACACGGCTACCCACAGCCGGTCAGCAACAGCAATTCCTCTACAGAGAGGCCAGAGGGCTCTCTGCCTCACAATAACAGTCCTTCATGGAATACTCTTGGTGCTAAGCCAAAGAGTAAACCATGTCCCTGGAAAGCGAGAGGAGGAAAACCGGCTTCAGCCTCACACGGAGTTATCACCGATGCTAACGACTGGCCAGCGCTTCCGTCCAGGCCTCATCATGTCAACAGAACACAACAGCAAGGAGCCGGAAAAACGAGGATTAATATGCATCAACCGGGCATACAGCTTCAAAATAGATTCACGCCACTGCTGAACGAAGCGGGATCAGATGAACTGAGAAGCCCCCCCTCCTCCCCACAAAACAGGGTAAGGAATGCAAACATCAGTAAACCTCTACGTCGAAAGAGGCAAAACTCTGAGGCTGATCCTCAGACAGTCATAGTGGGGGATTTCCATGTCAAGAATCTGGCCCTAAATGCCAGAAACACCAAAACTTACTGCTTTCCCAAGGACTCAGTCGCAGACTTGGTACAAAGACTCCCTGAAATCTTTGCTAAACATCCAGCCGCTAACCAGCTCATAATTCATGTTGGTGCAAACGACATCCGCAAAAGACAATCAGAGATGCTGAAGAAGGAGTTTGACGTTCTACTGGAATCTCTAAAATCCCAGGGGAAAAGGGTGTTTATCAGCGGACCACTTCCACCGGTCATGAGAGGAGCTGAGCGATTCAGCAGGATCTTTTCCATCAACTCTTGGCTGATAAAGGCATGTCACACCAAGGGAATCTTTTTTATTGACAACTTTAACTTCTTTTGGGATCGCAGACACCTCTTCTTACCCGACGGAATTCGTCTTAACAAACATGGATTACGACTTTTCATCTCAAATCTCATTCACTTCCAGCGTGCCCCCACCCCCCACCAAGGAGAACAGGATATCATAACACAGCAGGTCAGCTATCACAAAGGAGTACTCCTTGCTCACCATGCCAAGGTCAACACGCAGGATGTTCCAAAACAACAAGATAGCGTAACTCAGCTCTCCTCTGAACACTTGGAAGAGCTACATCACCACAAATCTGACAGACCAAAGGAATCCCTCCCCCCGCCCCAACTCACATCAAGCTTCATTGACCCACCTGATCCATCTCGCCGATACCCACCCCTCTACCCTGTGCAATTCACCCCCTGCCCCGCCCGCCAACACAGTATCTCCCTGTCACACTCACAGCTCTCAGTATCCTCTGTTTGATATGAACCTGGTCCAGATTTGAGGGAAGATGTTCCTTATCAATGTTTCCAGGACAAATGTGGACCTTATGAAATGTTAGTTTTCCCTATTCCTGTTATAATTTCTACAAGGCAAAATATGTCTGTTCATTCATACAGACCAAGGAATGTTATAGCGGTTCCTTATCAGTCCCATTCAGCGCAGTGTCCTCCCACCATTTCCTTAAAGGTGG
>SSNS01000183.1:612683-791652 GCA_006937985.1 Aphyosemion australe | reverse complement strand
TCTTCCCAAAACAGCCGTAAAACAACTGCAGCTTATTCAGAATGCTGCTGCTAGGGTCCTAACGAGAACTAAGAGAACTGAGCACATCACCCCTGTTCTAAAAACTCTGCACTGGTTACCAGTAAACTACAGAATCGATTTTAAAGTGCTTCTACTAGTCTATAAATCACTCAATGGTATGGGGCCTAAGTACATGTTGGATCTCCTTCCTGTATATACACCTAGCAGAGCTCTCAGATCCCTAGACAGCAGTCAGCTGGTAGAACCTCGGGTCAGAACCAGACAGGGAGAAGCTGCTTTTAGTCACTATGCTGCTCATAGATGGAATCAGCTTCCTTATGACCTCAAACAGGCCCCAACTCTAGTAACTTTTAAATTAAAATTAAAAGCCTTCATGTATTCATTAGCCTATGATTGAATGTTTCTTATGCTGCTCCTTCTGCACTGTTTACTGCTAAACTTTTTTGACTATGTCTTTTATCTAATTGTCTGAATTATTTCTTTGTGTATTTTGATTAATGATTTTGTTGCTCCTGCTCTGTAAAGCACATTGAATTGCCTCCATGTTTGAAATGTGCTATACAAATAAAGCTGCCTTGCCTTGCCTTGCCTTGCCTTGCAAAGAGAGTGAGAGAAAGAATGTGGTAAGACAACTACGCTCTGGAATGAGACGCTGTCGGTGACTCAGAGCATCAGACGCCAGCAGTGGGAAGAAGAACCGCAGTGTTTCATATTTGATGTCACACCACCAGCTTCTCTTAACCTTTGTTTGAGATATTTATGAGGCAGATGTATGTCTCGCTAATTGAGGTTACATTTTAAAAACAAATCTTTACCTTCCTTAAATGCATCTACATTCGTCTTTTACATCGTCTGTGCTTGGAGGCCACGCTGATCTGAAGGTCTGGAAGACTTTTCTGCGTACCCAGGTCCAGGTAATGGGATTGGCAGCCCCAACAGAGAGGCTCAAACTGCCTACAGCCAACAACCTCCAACATTGACACCCTAGGGCGTTCCCTGGTCAGCATGGAGATAAAATCTCTCCAGTGTGTCCTGGGTTGACCCGAAGGCTTTCTGCCAGCAGGGCATGCCCAATAAATGTCCCCTGGGACGTGTCCAGGAGGCATTCTGTCCAAATACCCTGGACAAAATAGCTCCTAGGATCATTATGGTCCAATGTGGCGATTGAAGGAATGAAAAAACAAAAAAGTTAATGTTAAAATCACAAGCTTCATTCTCAAAACACTTAGTTTGCTATTAGGAGGTTCTTCCTCTATCGTTCGAGATGGGATTTCCACATCTTGCTGTGGCACTTTGTGGGAACCCCATCATGTAGGAATCACAGGCACCATCTGCTCGCTGCTATAAGAATCCGTCTGAGGATAAATTAAGTTGAGAGTGTCTCTGTGTGAGAGTCGTAAGGAACCAAAGAATTGTTGAAAGAAAAATAGCTGCAATATGTTTCCTTTGATTCCCCAAGGGAGAATTCCACTCACCGGGGCTTTTTGATGCCACCATCAGAAATCTTGACATTGAATCATTTCTACAATTTTTTTGCAACAAACCAAGACTAAATATGGACAACAGACACAAAAATATGGCGTTAGTTACAATCCCTATAATGAACTACAATGATGAACTAGGTCAGGTCTGCAAAGCCATCGGTGGAGGACAATGTGCCAATCCCAAATCTGCATCAGTAGGCATGGCTCCACTTCACCTGGCCGGCCGAACGGGTGCTTTGAGGATCTTTGCTGTTACATTTATAAAAATGTTACATTTAGTTTTGGCAATAAAGTTCACCAACTACATTTTTTTCTAAAATTGTCTTCTATAAACCTACAATTGAAGCTTTATCATCATCAATAATTAAACTTGACAGGAAAAACACTGACGTTTCACCACAAGAAGACTGAAATTAAAAGCAGCCTTTGTCGACATGGTGGTAATAAAAAGGATTCAAATTAATAAAACATAATTTCATACAATTCCCCTGTCAGGATTAAGGAAGCTTAATTAAATTAGATTCAATTCGCATTCATTATTTTATCAAGTTGCGTAAGACCTCTGACTGAAAAACATTTTTAATTAAATGTTTATTTTAATAGGTCATAGCATTAGTTGAGGTGTGATTGTGCAAAGTAACAGCTCACTTTTCTATTCTCGTGTCGCTCCAGTCTGGTTTTCAGATCAAGTTCAATAATCAGAAGCCACAGTGTTTGACTGAGGATAATCAGGTCAAGCTGATCAAATTAATTGGTAGAAATTAGCAATTTACCTCAAGTGGTTATGCTTAGGTCACGTTGCACCCATACAGGGCTTGAGTAACGCACAATGAGATGAAGTATGACGTAGGACGTTTGTTCTGACCACCGTTTAGGTCAAGGGTAACTCAAACCATCAAGTTTGCTTTAGGCTGCGTTTCGGAAACAACCTGATGTTTTATGTATGGAAGAAATATGTACAGCCTCACCAGAATAAAACTTTTTTAGACATTTAATTTTTATTTTGTGAAATTATGTATTTGATTTCTTTTACCTTAAAACACACCAGCGAAGGTTTTTTAATGTACAATTTTCATTGGCAAAAATTCAATAGCAGAATTTCAACATGAAATTTTCATCAGCAGAAATTCATCAACAGAAATTCAATGTAAATTTTTCATCAGCAAAAATTCAACAGCAAAATTTCAACATAAACTTCATCAGCAAAATTTCAACAGCAGAAATTCAATGTAAAAAAATTCAACAACAAAATTTCAACAAAAATTTTTCATCAGCAAAAATTCAACAGCAGAAATTCAATGTAAAAAAATTCAACAACAAAATTTCAACAAAAATTTTTCATCAGCAAAAATTCAACAGCAGAAATTCAATGTAAAAAATTCATCAGCAGAAATCCAACAGCAGAATTTCAATGTAAAAAAATTCAACAGCAAAATTTCAACATAAACTTTTCATCAGTAAAAATTCAACAGCAGAAATTTCAATGTAAAATTTTCATTAGCAAAAATTCAATCGCATAATTTCAACATAAAATTTTCATCAGCATATCATACCCTGATTTTTGCAGACCACTGAACACATCTTTTACCTCGTGTCCTTGCAGAAAAAAAATCATGTAAAAAGGAGCAGAAAGTAAGCCTATGTCTAAATTGTCACCTCCTTGATGGCTGGATGATGGATAACTGCTGCTTCCCCAATAATAACCCAAACACTCCCTGGGTCAGAGGCCTTTTTTCCTGAGGTGAAGGTAAGAAAGTTGGTCATGTTATGTTAACTGACATCTCACACTGCACCCTTCCATTCACTTGTCTTACCATGAGGGTTAATTTACACCACTATCTGTGTCAGATAATATAGTCTCCACTGTATCTATAGTCAATGATGGGATGTGTTTCGAATCAGAAAATTGCCCCATAAAAATCAGAGATGAAAGCCCTCAGCTGCACAGTTGGCAGCGGGGATGGAGGGGAATTGAGAGCGGGTTGCTGCCTACTCCTCTTGTTCAGCCTTTGGGGCTTTTCACCGGTCTCCAGTCTTCGTCTCCTTCCCCTCTTTTCTCGCCTTCATCTCTGACTCCCTTACTTGCACTTGCTCTCCTTTTTCTCCCACTCTATCCCCCCTCTATAGCTGCTTCTTGGTCTCTCCCAGGGGCTTAATTTATGCTTGTGGAGCTGCAGAAACATAGGGATGACAACCCACGCACTTTCCTGGTTTGTTAGCTAGCTACTAGCTCGTTGGCTGGCTGGGAGTCTGAGTGTGTTTATGTGAGTGTACGATATGTACCGCTCTCAAAGTGAGATGGTTTTCTTCCCTCTCTTGTTTCCAGACTCATTATTTCTTTCCTCCTCATGCGGCTGGTTTTACGTCGTTACAATCAATGTCAGCCCGTCCACAAAGTAGCTTGTCCATGTAGAGCCATTCAAAGATCAAATTCCTTGCACAGTAGAGCATGGAGAGCAGAAGCGGTGCTTTGTGACACAAGCATGCATTCCTCTATGATTAGCTGCAATTTGAAGGTGAAATAAGAGTCAGGTGTTTTTGTAAACGGGATGACTCATTTGCAGCATCGACATCCACCAGTGCCTGTTTTGTAAAATACCGGTTTGAGCTAGTGAATCATTAGGCAAACAAAACAAACTTATTCTTATTCAAAGCTGGTCACAGAATGACGCATAGCCAGAGGCCTTCAAAGTGTAAAGAAGGGTTGAAGGCTGTGCAAACTGTCAAAACCATTTTGTCACAATGGATTAACAAGCCATGGTAATCACAGTTAATATAAAGCAAGTGGACCTAAATGGTCAAATATATTAATGTGGGGTTCTATGGAAAGGTTACCCTCCATTAATATCATCTCCATTGTAGGTATTCCATTGAAAATGCTCAATTTGGGCTACTTTAATTCTGAACTGACAGATGGCTACTCTGAGTTAGAGGCTGACAATTTTTTGGGATCCCAGTGGGTCACGTGAGTCCTGCGGGATTCCCGTGAAATGGGAGTCAAGTAATTTATAATCACGTTACTGGGACAAAACAGGAAAAATAATCAACGGGAGTGGGCAAGAGTGGGAATTGGAATAAATCTAGATTCCTGTTCAATATGAAACAAGTTTCTTTTAAAATAATGTGTCGTTTTAATTTACATTTAGTTCTGTCTGACCTTTCTGATACACTGATTGTGCACGTCGGCCAGTCGGACATTATTGACGTTCCTCTTCTCTTAACTTGCCAAAAAAAAAAGAATCTCCCTGAAAACCACAACTGTTGATAATTTGCTCTAATTCAGTGACACAAACATTTTTTTCAATAACCCATCAGAGATCGTGTCAGCAGCAGCTGCTGCAGGAGCGCTTCCTCCGAGCGTTTGATCTGTGCTCCGTGCGCAGCGCACCGGGAGCTTTAATTAAAGCTGTATTACAAACGCGAGGTAACTTAAGATCATTTCTTATTATTGTGATATTTCTGCTGAACTAAAACCAGACAGAATGAGTTTTTGTCCTCAACAGTGGTTTATTAGAGTAGTTTAACAAACAGCTGAGATAAAACCGCATCTCCAACTTTCAGTTTCATTCTTCAGACTCCGCCTCTCTTAAAGGAACAGTAACAGTAGACTACAATAGCACTCACTAACCATTACAACATTTAGAACCATTTTCATATATACTATGTTGTTTCTGGTGTTTCATAATAAATTCTAATAATTATATGATCTCTAATCATTTCCTAATCAACTCTGTTGGTTTATTTTCTAAGCAGAGGGACTTTAATCCTCGTTTTCTGAATTTGGCAGAAAATCACATTGATGGTTCTTTTTTAAAATGATGTCGGCAGATTATTTTCACAATAAAAATATGTATATTATATAAAGGTCAGAGGTCACTGCAGAACCCATTTTTAAACAGTTACAAATCTGAAGCCCGTGAGGACACGTGGTTCAAAAATGTCCTGCATCGTTGCAAACACTGGTCACTGACTAGCAGCTGATTTGTCACTATATGTCACATGACCAGCACTGAACTTCATCTCTCAATGCACAGCCGCGAGCCGCCATATTTGACAATATGGACAGAAACAAAGATGAGTTGGAGGAGCGAATTAAGGGAGAAAATACCTTCATCACCACGAAAAAACTGTCATGGATCTGAAACTTCACACAGTTTTCTGGGAGTTGTCAGTGATGGAGTGGAAACACCTTGTGATTGTTTTTTTGGTTTTGTTTAGAATCACAGAAACACCTGCTGGGAGTGGGAGGGAGCGGGAATCATGTTATTGGGAATGGGATGGGAGCAATTTTTATTTTTCCTTGCTTTCTGGGATTGGGACAAGAGGGTTTTTTTACTATGGGAGCGGGTTGGGAAAGCAAAGAAAATCCACTCCCGTGTCACCCTCTACTCTGAGTGAGGACAAGACCAAAGGGAAAAAATTTTACTTTTTTTTGAAATAGACATGTTTTGTTGCGTAAATGGAATCTAATCAAAATGGCATTACATTCAACCTCCTGTTATTTCAGGTTATTTAAATAGCTAAACTTAGCTAGCTTCAGTAGCATTTTTTTTTCACAGAGTAAACATATTTCTATTTATTTTAGTCTGAGCTCAATCTTTAAAAAACAATTCACTGTATAAATAGAAGCTAATATGAATTTAAATAAGTATTGTAAATAGATACCAAGCTAGCTTCTGGAGTTTTTAGCTTGAGCCAAATCATTGAAAAACTTTCAATTAGTAAAATCCTAAAATTGTCTGTTGTTCAGATGTTAACCATAAAGTTCAGCAACTGTTTTCTATCCTCTGCTATTGTTTTGTATTGTTTTTAAAGCCACACTCCTGAACTTTGCGAATATATATGCTCTCTGTCGCCCTCTCAAGGCTTGCTGCGTAACGTCACTGTCGTAAAATCAAATTTTAAAATCAAACATTTCCACCTCCACACATTGAATAAATAGTTTTATCAGGACTGTATAACAACTTCATGCCCGACCAAACACAATAACCCTGGTGAAATCATTTATTACTTACCTAGCCATTAGCAGCACGGCTAGGTCAGAGTCCATAGTTCATGCCTTTCTTTCTAAAAGAGCTCTCCAGTGAGGAAAAGACGGCCCAATATTAACTCTGGTCGTTGCTCTCGCTCTATTGCGTTCTCTTTTTTTCCCCTATATTCCTCTGATAAGGAATTTCTAGCTTTCTTTGGTGGATCTGCCATTGCTCAAGTCTCTAAACCGCGGATCTGCATTATACTACTATGGCAAGCCAAAGGGATCAAAAAAGTATGCATTCTAAACGTGCATTATATCTGCCGAAACTCACATCTTGAGCACGCGTTTGTTTTGCCCCTTTTGGCGTCAAAACGTGTGTTCAAGACGTGCGTTTTGGCGGACATAACTCGCGTTTAGAACGTGCACTTTTTTATCCTGTTGGCTTGCCATATTTTGCCGTAAAGCCACTCGCAGTCAGTACTTCCGCCGGCGGACCACGGGTCAAAAACTGTATAGTGCGGTAAACAGACGTAAGACCCCATAACACTATCACAGCTCAGAAAATGAACATAGTAGATGATATTATGCCGCCAAAACTTTATTTTAAGGTGTAAAAGTTGCGGAGTGTGTCTTTAACTTGAACTATTGAATACTTTCCATTGTCTAAATAGGTGAAATTTAAGATTTTGCTACATTTGAACAATTATTGTTTGGTGTTATTTAAATTTTAACCATTAGCTACCAAGCTAGCTACCTAGCTAGCTCCCATGCTTTTTCTTTAGTTAATAATTTACTCTGCATATATATTTATTTCTATAGTTTTAGCTTGAGCTAAATCATTGAAAAACTGTCACATTCAAATAGGAGCAAAGCAAAATGTAGCTACATTTAAGAAATAAATGATAGATTAGAGCCTAATGTAAAATCAATATGCACAAACATTTCTTTTATTGTCACACATTAGCCATCAGCTAGAGAACTAGCATGCGTAGTAACAGAGCTAGTAGCATACTTTAACAACATTGTTATTTCAAAATCACAATGTTTTTTAGCATTAAACATTTAACCTAACTCCCAAACATTGCTTAAATAGCAGCTAATTATACAGTAGTTCTTCTGCAGAAGGGTGAGAGTTCTTTGATTCTTATGTAACATCTCTTGACAAGCGTCTTGACTTTTTATGGGAGCTGAACGAGCCAGGCGAGTTATCATGAAGGGGACATAGTTGAGGGCAGCACCAACAGTGATGAAGAGGAAGGGGGTGTCTCTCCTGCCCTTCTTTTATGTCTTTATTTGATGCAAACAATACAGACAAGGACACCCGGATGAAAACTAATTGAAACCCGCGCCGGTCTCGACAAAGCCTCGAGCCGCAGACCTGAGATAATCAAGGGGACTTACGATGTGACTCACACCCACGTTGCGGGAATGACTTTGATTTTATGCAGTCAGTCACACTTCCCACTGCCAGATGAATTATATAAAAGCAGTGGTTGTCTGTATATACCGTATGAGTCTCATTCATGAGTGAGCCCTTATTATGCATGCCCTGGTAGAGATTGGAGTATGCAACCAAAAAAAAGGACAGTGAAAGACAATGGAAAAAACAAATAGCAGAAATGAAGGTTGCTCAAAATGAATATGTTGATTCCAGCTGACGTAGGTTCATCGTTCAAGACGGCTTCCAACGTGGTCTTTTGCCTGCAAAACGAGGGGTTTGAAGAACCAATATTTCAAAGAACCCTTCCTCTAAAAAGATCAAGATGAACCAGAAGAGACAAGTTTTTAACAACTGCCCTCTTCTCCGCTGCCTTTGAAAAGCTAGCGCATGGATGGGAGTTTGAGAGTGAATGATGGGAAGGAGTGAAATCTGAATTCAGGATGAGTGTCAGGTTAATATTCTCCCTCTCTCCGCCACGACTATAATTCATTCTCGAATGGTGGCACGAAAAAGAGACATGAAAGCCTTTTCCTTCCTCCTTCTTTTCTCATCAGCCGGAGCGCCGTACGCATCCTCTCGATTACCATCGCTCATCTTTTCTCTTTTGTTTCTCCCCTCTTGTCCCCATTCAATCCATTTCACCCCCCATCCCTTAGTTTCCTTTACAGCTGCTTTCATTTCAACCCAATCTCTCAATCTTCCCCGAGCCTCTCTTCTTGCAGCCTTTTCACCGCCTCTTCGACATGCACTGTCTCACTTCCTCCACCTGACTGTCATTCGCTCTGCCTTTTTCTTTCAACCTTCCGCTCTGACTGCAATCCCTTCAGAGGAAATGTCTCTTTCATATCGGCATATTTAGTATTATTTTTTCTTTCTCTCTTTTGTCCTTGACCCACTTGCTCCATTGGTGCACGGTCCCCTTCCCAAACCTTCCAATGTCCGTAGCAAAGCCTCCCTACCCTCCTACTTCTCCATGGACCAATTAGATCCTCCAGCTTGATGTCTTTTCCAACTCGATGTCTTTTCCAACTCAAGGCACCCAAACAGTTCAAGGACTTCAAGACCCAAATGCACAGATTTTGCAAAAGTAGTTTTGAAGTCGATTTTCAAGCTACTCGATTTCTGAGAAGTTTCCAGAGAACTTCCCCAGAGCTTACATCGAGGACATAGTTTCCACAAAAACTGCCTGCGTTTTCAGTGCTGAAGATGGTAAACAAGCTCCGAGTGCTTTGTATTAGTTTACTGCACCAAATGAAAAGGTTTAAATTCAGAGAGAGGCCCTAACACAGCAGTTTTTTTGTGCATTGGTGTAAAAACAAGAAGAAAACTCTCCGGGCATATTACACAACACACTAGGGTACTGCTACATTTGCTTGCAGCCCTTCTCTATCTTCTCTTCTTCTTTTCCAACACTGTCACTACAAAAATATTAAAGTCTGAAGCCTGCACATGGTATCAAGCTTTAAAGATTTTAAAGCCTCATTTAAGGCTTAAAGAGGAGGTTCACCGAGCAACAATGTTTTACTTATTATTTTTGAAAATGATCAGTCACTCTGAGTTTAACGTGCAGGCTGAACGTGAAAATAGTCTTCTACCCCTATTTCCTGCATTAGCTTCTGATGGAAAATAGACGTAAAAATGTCACTTAACATTCATGGACTCCCCCATCTTGACTCACGACGGGGAAGGCTGTTGTTGGTTTAGCGTCCAGGAAACAGCAGAGAACAACTCGGCTAATAGAAGCTAACCGTTAGCATTAGCAACTCCACAACACGGCGGAACTCCTTAAGGATTGTTATTTGTGAAGGTAAAACACTTTAACGTTGCAAAGTTGAATTGCTGTTAGCCAATCAGAGCCAAGATGTCCAAATATCAGGAAATAAGACTCCAAATCCTGAGCATGTGAGCTTTTTATCCCCAGAGAACAACTAACAAGGCATTAGTTTCTGCTAGAAACCACTGCAAATTTATTAAAATATGAGTAAAGTTCATCCTTAAAAGCTAAAAGTTTGAGATCATAAATCACGATGAGTGCACCCTGGTGCTTTTAGGGTTTGAAAACCTCATCTTGCCTTCACTTAAAGCTAAATATCATGTAACACGAAACCCGTGTGCCTTTTGTAGCAGTTCATTCCAGGCCGGAGCATCTGGATGGCACTCATTTTGATGTCTTTCTGTGAAAACTGTAAAACATACTTTCTTATCTGTTGTAGACTGCTTTGAGATTCTCCACCTTTTGAACTTTCACAAGGATAAAGGCATTTCTCTAGCTCAAACTGTTTACATAGACAGAATCTTTAGCACAAAATAACAAAGCACAGATTTTAACACAGTAAACTTTGAAATGGAGTAATTAACAAGCTGTTTAGATGTTATGTTTTCAGTGGAATCACCCTTTAGCTAAATGCCAAATCTGACCTTAGCTGAACTTAGAGGCTAGCTTTAGTAGCATTTTTTCTAAAATTGGCTGCTCTGAATTCTCTGCCTTTTTTCTTCATACCTGATGACTTTTTGTCCTTTGGTTGTTGCCATAACACCTTTATATCTGGCATTTTTTTATCTGATGGCTTTTATCCTGATAATATTTTTTCATGAGATGTTTTCCTCCTGTTGGCTTCGTCAGAACGTGATCTCCGGCTTTCGCTGGAGCAGTTCGCAGCCGGGTGTGAAGCAGCTGGGATGAGAATCAGCTCCTCTAAATCCGAGACCATGGTCTTGAGTCGGAAAAGGGTAGAATGCCTTCTCCAGGTCAGGGACGAGGTCCTGCCCCAAGTGGAGGAGTTTAAGTATCTTGGGGTCTTGTTCACGAGTGAGGGAAGGGTGGAGCGTGAGATTGACAGGTGGATTGGTGCTGCGTCTGCAGTGATGCGGGCGTTGTACCGGTCTGTCGTGGTGAAGAGAGAGCTGAGCCGAAAGGCGAAGCTCTCGATTTACCGGTCGATCTACATTCCTACCCTCACCTACGGTCACGAGCTTTGGGTAGTGACCGAAAGAACGAGATCGCGGATACAAGCGGCCGAAATGAGTTTTCTTCGCAGGGTGGCTGGACTCTCCCTTAGAGATAGGATAATCTTTTTCATTTGATAACTCTTCCACTGATGCATTTTTTTAATTTAATGGCATTTTTGTGACACCTGATTCTTTTTGTCTGACACCCCCCCCCCCCCCCCCCCCCCCACGCTTGATGCCTTTCTGTCCATTGGCCTTTAATACAAATTTGCAGGGTTCAAACTATGGGGGAGCTAGGGGGAGCCCGGCTTCCCCAAAAGGGTGATGGGGCTCCCCCAGAAGCCCTCAACTTACACACACAGGAGGAGCCTGGAAAATGATCCAGTATCCCCCCCCCCAATCACGGGAGGTTTTAATGGACCCCCCAGTTTTCAAAGTAATATTTGGTCCAAAGCTTGTTTTTTGATGGGCTTCGGGTATCAAAGAACCACAACATGAAAGAGGCACATGAAGGTGAAATATGTAAGAATGAAGTAAGAATGACATCCTGTGGTCAAATATGGGTACTGCAGCCCATTTTTATAAACAAAAGGTCATTTTCTCACTACCATCCTGAGTTTCACAGCTGTTGCCAATTACGGATCAGTGGCAGTAGATTCTAGATGACAAGCGACGACGAGTCAGACACAATAAGTTGATAAGCAGATAAATGGATTGTTATATCTGGTGTTAGCACTTTTGGATGTTTAATGGTAGGGAGCATTTACTACACTTATTACAGTAATATGCCTCAGGCGTTAGAGGAAGTGTGTGTGTGCGTGTGTGTGTGTGTGTGTGTTATAAATGTGAGGATGAGGAGATCTCAGTAGAATAACAGTTTGGTGAATGGAGTTATTTCTATCTTACCCTGTATGTCATCATTGTGTCATGTCTTTCTTTCTCTTTGATGCAAATGAGGTAACTATCTCTGTGTTTGGCATCAATGTGATTTCCGTAGCTAAATAACGGAGGGTGTAACTAGTTCCATTTTGCATTGACCTGAAACACCATTTGAAGTCACAGACAACAAAAGACGTTTGGACAGAGAAAACGGCGACTAGTGTTTAGTGCTCTCTCATTTACTATGTCAATGCAGGTTCTCATATCAGGCAGACGTCTAGGGACGATAGTCGATGGGAGGAGTGAGAAATTTGTGATTTTTGTTCAAAAGCTAGCTTGTTTTGCTGGTTTGCCATTGCTGGTTTAATACTTTTTCTATAGATTCTTGCATTTTGGATTGATGATCGTATTAGACACTCCTGCTGCTACCTGTGCCACCATGCAGCCCTTCTTACACACGCATAAATACACTGAAAGTAAAATTTCCCCTTTCATGTAATTAAACCCTACAGTCCATAAGAGGGTTCTGAAACATAAAATCCACTCATGACATGAAAAAAAAACTGTATTCTTATTCTCATGTCTTAAACTTGTCACTCTGTTGAGAAAAACTGTCACGAAACTCCACAAAAAGCACCTGAGTGACAGTTCAAGCACCAAACTTCTCCTGTTCCTGAGCCCTCCCTCCACAGTCAGACAACCACCTGCTGGATATGAGAGATGACACGCTACCTACCATCAAAAAAAACCCAAAAAAATCATCACATGATAGCTCGATTTAGAGATGACGACTGGTGTCGAATGCTGCATGCTTCGCTAAAAAAAAATCCCACACTGACAATTGATGAAAGAAATAAAATAAGTGTGTTAAATTTAAACTGGCATTGTGAGCTAAAAGGGCCATCAGTGTATTTATGCTGAAAGCCAGGAATCAGAGTGGGGCCATTAGTAGATTGCAGGCGAGGCTGAAAAATGTGTGTGTTCGCTCTGTGCTCTGCAGCGTTCCTTTCAAAATGACACGGCCATGAGTTTAAAGAGCACGCTTTTGGATTCGATGCGAGGTCGTTTACAACCACATTAAACAGACAATGTAGGAAATGCAGCTTTAAAGGCCAAAAAAGACCCAATTTTACTCTGAAATGTTAAGATTCCACCAAACCATTCTGATAAGTTTGGATTTAAATCTATATTGAAAACAAGCTTGAAATGTTCTGTCAGTTATAAAAGTTTTAGGAAAAGGCTAAATCATCTCAACAATTATATTTTATGATGAATTTCCTTCTCTAGAATAGCTAAATTAATGCACCTCCAAAACCCAAACCTCAATTTCTGTTTTTGGACATCAAGATCAACAAAACCCGGGTTTGAATTATGGGGGAGCTAGGGCAAGCCCGGCTCCCCCAAAAGGGTGATTGGCTCCCCTGGAAGCCCACAATTGACAGACCCAGGGGGAGCTCATAAAATGATCCAGCCCCCCCACACACACCTACTCTTGGTGTCATAATGTAGATGATCAGGACCCCCCCTCCCCTTGGGCTCCCCCGGAAGCCTGTATGTAATTCGAGCCCTGAAAAAACTTAGTTTTTCCTACTACCTACATGAACTGCCTTTTCCACAAAGGCTCCCCTGATTTACCCATCAGGACATTCTACTGTATTTTCGGTGGAATGTTCAGATACAGTTTGGCGATAAAGGAATTTTGATAGCAAGGCTCGACAACCAACACAAGTAGCAACCACTATCTAAGATCAGAGATTATGATGATGGATGGTCAACGGTGCTCACACATTCGCCATCTAAGCTCACAGCACTTTATTACTTTCAGTAAAACTTGTCTCAGTGACTTTTTCTCTGCTAGAGTTCTCTGATGCACACAGATGGATCATTTGCTGTTGTGCTGTAACTAAACTGCCATGACAACTTAAAAGCCAGCATATTCTTAAAAATTTATATCAAACAAGAAGAAGAGGAGACTTTTTTTTGTTGTTTGAAGGAACTAAGTAAAAGAGGGCATACCCAAAATAGGCTGCTTCATCCTTTTTCCTGGAAAGCTCTGTGTCGCATATTCATAAGGAGGCATCAAAAAATCAAACTGTCCACATAGGAATGCATCTTTTGAATCTTTTAAAAGATTTTCTCACCAAAACTTTGGTTTCTGTCTGGACACAAGGTCCCAATACAACAGAAAATTTGTTTATGAAATCATCTTCTATAGTAGAGTAGATGGAGCCAAAACTGATTTGTCTGTAATATTGACAACTTAGCAAATATGTTTCTATATTTAACAAGTTTCCAGACCTCCATAGAAAATCTTGGTCCTAAAAAGTGCTGATGGAGAAAACTCAGAACTTTTGGAGAGTCTGACATCAAATCATGTATCAGTCTTTATTGAGCCCCTCTCTTGTCCCAAAGCACTCATAGGCAGCCCAGTCCTCACACAGCACATCTTCCCAATTGTGAGTTCAGAACAGATTTCTACACCTCTAGGTCAAGACGTGAGATCAAAGTGTGATAGCCTGGCAAGTCATCCTATATTTGTAAATATATAATCTGGCCATGACCCATAGACAGAGCTCAGTTGTGGGGTGGAATTTACAATCGACGGTTGTCTTTCAAACTGTGTTCACATGCAAATGGACAGCGCTAGGACCAATCAGAGCAGCAAACAATGAAAACGTACTCAAAGCTACAGAAATCAGTCAACGGGGCAGTCTGCCATACACCATTGAAAAAAAAATACGTAGCCTAGAAATCTAGATTAGACAGTAGCTGTAGCAAAGAGATTCTTCTCAGCAATTCGGTCTATCGTCAGCAGGTCTACCATTGGCCTGAGCAGTTTTGTCTTATGCCAATTACAGCGCTCTATCAGTTTGGTGGGCAGGATGATGCAACGCAGCAGAACAACTAAGATCCAATCCAATCCAGATTTATTTATGGAGCACTTTATACACAATAAAATCGACCAAAGTGCTGAACAAGAAGAGCAATAGACGATAAAAACAAACTAAGTAAATGCTAAAAAGTAAAAACAATTGGCAGTTAAAAAATGGCGGTGGCTTGTTTGAAACGGCTTTGGGATCAACTTTAGACAATTTAGACTTGGGTTTTTTCTCGAGTCAAGAGCAGATAGTGGTACATAAGTCCTTTATTTAGAAAAAGGATGTATTTGCATCTTCTTTGACAGTGTATGGCGGACTGCCCCATTGACTGACATTCGTAGTGGTGAGTATGTCAGATTGTCCAATAGCATGCGGAGACAGTTTGAAAGATAACTGTAGATCCCCATGACTGAGCTCTGTCTATGGGTCATGGCCAGACTATGTATTTGCATATATAGGATGGCTTGCCAGGCTAGCACATTGTTCCTCTATCTGCTTTTGACTCAAAGAAAAGCTCAAGTCTAAAGCGTCCAAAGTTGATGTCAAAGACGTTTCAAATGAGCGTCATTCCTGAGCCACCGTCATCTTTGAAATTTTTCGTTGCAGTTCTGGTGCTTAGTCCATCCAACATCTCTCTACAAACCTAAAATTGTTTAGGCCAATGGTAGACCTGCTGAGGCTTCAATAGAGGGTGGCTAGAACAACCTGCAGAGCAAAACCTTCTGCTTCTGCTACGGTTGGTCCAGATTTCTAGGCTACATGTGTGAAGCTACATCTGGCAGAATCAGTCAGCCTAACCCCACCAGAGCTAAACCCAAGCCAGAATATTTGGGCAGTGATGCAATGGGAGACTTGCCTCATTAATGTGCAGCGGACAAATCTTTGCATCGGTTTTTGACTGACTGTTCTCAAACACAACTGTAGAACCAACTGGAAATGAAATGAACAGACATTTGAACCTTTGTTTTCATTCAAAAACCCAAGCCAAAGCCATGATTGACTTCTGCAACAGTTAATAACAGCTAGCAGGCTTTGGGAAAATGTATCCAAGAAGCTGGCAAATTTTTCATAAAGAAAGTCAAACTGTGAAGGAAAGAAAAAAGAAAAAAAAAACACCAAAGTTAATCTCTTGCAAATGCCTTAAGTCAAGAAATAAGCCAAATCTGTATTTAATCGCAATTTTTTTTATTCCAGAGGCTGCTGTGGTGTCACTTCATTGATTATTTTTTCTCTCTGTGTTTTTTTTTCTGAGAGCAAAGATCCCAGAGCTGTTCTTTTTTTATTGTTTATATACTGCAGGCCATTACTTATTATTTATTTATTTGTCTTGCTCTCGTCATGGTTGAAAAGAAAAAGTTACAGAAGGATGGGTGGGGGAGGTGATAAGACTTGGAAAAAGACAGTTATGAAGAGAGAGACACGCATGCACACACACACACACACACACACACACACACACACACACACACACACACACACACACACACACACACCATCAGGCTAATTACTAGTGACAGGGAGGAAGTCAAGGGAAACAGCCACAGCCATGGCCACTTTGACTGTGGTGCACCACTGGTAATACGTATTGCTAATGTGCACAAAAGCACACGTGTATATACACACACATACAAGCAACCACAGCTGTGTGCATGAATTGCACCAACACGCATGCACACAGACTCATGAGAAGGGGAGGGGATTACATGGCTGGTAGTGTTATCACTAGCACTGATTCAGCTCCGCGGATAGAAGCACATGTGCAGTAACAGAGATAAAACGCAGACTCTAGCTTTGCTCTCTTTTTCCCACCTCACAAACACACAGGGAAACGCACACGCTGGAGCTACGCCAAGTCCCGGGGCACCGTCATCCGACTCTTTTAATTGGATGTGTGTTTTGACGGTCTAATCTCAAGAACAGGACACCGTCTGCCCACCAGAGTCCCTCTTTATTCACATGCAGAGTGCGGAAATGCATCTTTAATGACCTCGGTGACAAATCCATTCAGTTTTCAGAATTGTCTGAGATCTGTTTGTGTTTATGGGTGAGTGAGTCACGTATGTGCCGACATACCTGGTGAAATCTGAGGTCATCTGATGATTTTTGTCTGCAGGGCCAAGAAGATGTCAGGTGCTGTTACGGTCCCTATGGAAACTGAGACAAGACATTTTCTTCTGTAGTAGCTGAAGGTACAAACTGTATTTTACTGAAGGGTTATTTATGATTTTATTTTAGATTTCCTGCTGGATCTTTTTAGAGATATATGGCAAAGATAAATGCATTGACCACCTAAAAATAACTCAATGTTCTTTGATTGGTAGCATCAACTCATCACTAACTCTTCAACATCACAAAACCTTTGGTGATAAAAAATAAGGTCACTTATTCATACAATTTCAGGTAGCGGTTCAATGTCATCCTGGTGATGGTAATCCATGCAGGTTCCAGTAAAGCCAATTTTCTTGATTTTTCAATTTGCATCGTTTCTCATACAAAATACTTTCTCAATAAGTTATTGCAAAGTCCCGATACTTGGAATTTCTTCACTGTTTGAGTTGAGAAATGTCCTTAAACAGAGTATGAATTACACACACAACTTTGGGGGAGCTCCGATCACAGTCAGAGTGTGCATGGGGGGCGGGGGTGTGGGGGGACTGCAAAGCGAGCTAACTTCGACTGATTAATGGCCAAAAAAGTGCTGGTACATGCATGCTTGAAAGAAGTCCAGGTAACTGAGAGTTGATATAAATGATTGGTGTTTCAGTTGAGGGTTTTTAGGGGATCCCCATCACCCTGTGGGGGAGCCGGGCTCCCCTTAGCTCCCCCGTAATTCAAACCCTGTCCTTAATCAATGAAATGTCATTAAAAATCCCAAAAACCCATCTACTTTCTCTTGGAATGCTAAATCCACTCCCTTTTTAAAGCTTTCCTCACACCCAGCAGCCTTCTGTTGTTTTGAGGCATCTAATGAAATAACTCAACAACCAACAGCAGGAGAAGGTTGTCTTTTGTGTCATTGGGATAGATTTGGTGACTAAAACATTTACATTTTCTGACTTTCTCCCTTTCATACAAAGTTTCTTAATATGACCAATGAATGGACAAGTCGATGTAATAAGGGAAACAGATTTACTGAGTCATGTGCATGGGCTTGCTACATTACTGCCAATGCAAAGTTGGCCAACATTTTAGCCTGAAGTGGTTCTTGAAGAGTTTTTTCATGACTGTTACTCATGACTTTTGCTGTTGTATGAGTGTGCATGTACTTGAGAGAGCTGCCAAGACACAAGGCTATTTGGTTTTACCAGTACAAATACTGTTTTCATTATACTGACATTGTTGTTGACTCTCTATGAAAACCTTCACAATAAGAACAAATACAATTGCTTAAAACCACTGAAATTACGTATCATCTCCTCTTAGGCCCTTACATGGCAAATAAAAAAATGCAGAAATATCAGTTTTGGTCCTAGAGTGTGTGTGGTGTCTGACCACAAAACCTCTCAAGCTAAAGGAAGGACATTCAGCGTGCTTCAGTCACCTTGTTTTCTGATTGGCTACACATCACATTCAACTGGCAGAACACTTGTTTGTCCTTGATATCAAACCAAGCCAGTCCAACATGCTGAATATCCCCGATTTATGATAAGAGTGGTCCTGACATACTTCTGAGCCAACCAGAGTACTCTCAGAGCACCACACATGGTAGGAATTTAAACTATTAGGTGCATCCTTCAGAAAGGAATCAGGTCAAAAGTTGGCATAATTATTTTGCCGCGTGAAACGTACCTTACTCATGCTGGGTGCATCATGTTTAAGTCCTGTGGTCTATTTTTAATCCATTCATTATTTATACAGCAGGTTGTGAACTTGTGAAGGATTTTAATGATGAATAACTGTACTTGAAAAATTACATTAAGACAACTAAAAAAAACCAGTAAACCCAAAAAGTTAATAATATAACCAAGATGATTTCTTCACAATAATGATACAACATTTTATACCCTTTCAATCCTGCACATCTTGAACTAGCATGTACAGAGCTAACTAAGTGGTTTAAACATCTTTGGTAACAATTTAGTGATGATTCTATAACATTTGTAGCTTATTTGTCTAACTTTTCCTTTTAGCTTACTGGATACCCAAAACGAGCTCAGTCGTCATGCCGTGTGGATGAGCTGTGAAATGCGTTGAAACCACCACCAGCTAATACGGTGCTCTAAATGTCACGGTCTCATGGTTCTGTTAAATTTGGAACAAAACTGCTCTGCAGATCATTTGTCTTGGCGTAGCAATTCAACCGGCAACCTTTCCCAAGCCCTGCTACATTCTCTAGCTGAAAAGTAAGCTAATGGAGATTTTGTGAAATGATCCAAACCTGCATTTTTCAACAATACTGATAAAAAGAGGGGGGAACAATTCCTATCTAAACAATGGTGGAGTCAAAGCACCTAAATCTTCAGCACTGTGACACTCACACATACACACAATTTATTTCCTGGCGAGAGCTTCAGACTTTGAACTAGAGCACATCTAAGGGTGCTCATGTGGAAACTGGAGGCAATAAGGCTTTGTCAGGCTGGCAGATATGATCCTCCGTCCTGCCTGATGTAACATCGGAATAGCAAGCTGACGTCCATCCACTGCTTTTAGCTGCTAATATAAAAGGCTTTATGGACAGCTTCAACCTACCATCGACACTACGCCAATGGGCTCGCGACCAGGACTGGACACTTTAAGTAGGACGTTTCAAGGCCAATTCATGTCTTCTTTGCACATCCAAATAAAGGAAAGAAATACTCCAATTCCTTTTGTAATGAAGGCAAAGTGAGAAGAGATGGGGCTGTCAAAGCAAATGGGGATTTTTCAAACTAAGTGTTATGAAGAGCAGTCACAAAAAATCTCGTGTTTTGGGCAAAATCCTCGAATTTGACAGCCTTATCATGTTTATGCATTAAGCAATTCTGTTGGTCACCCTTTTACATTTGCCTGGTAAGCCTGGATGTATAGTGAAGTGGTTCTCAAAGTTTTCAATCACAATCTCACAGACTTGCAAACCTTAAAATCTGCTCAGTGGCCTAGTGGTATGAGTGTCTGCCCTGGGATTGGGAGATCGGGGTTCAAATCCCAGTTGGGTCATACCAAATACTTTGAAAAACGATGGGACCCAGTGCCTCCCTGCTTGACACTCAACATTAGGAAATTGGATTGGTAATGGTTAAACCACCAAATGGTTCCCAAGTGCATCTGCAGCTCACCACTCCCCCAGGGGATGGGTCAAATGAGGAGACACATTTCACCACACATCAGTGTGTGTGACGAATAATGGGATTTTAATCTTAATATACTGTTTGGGAACCAATGCTAAAACTTCATAAACCAAGACACAAACCAAATCGCTTGAACTCAAATTAAAGTATTTACTATTTTAGGCTGTTATTTAGGTTTTGGACATATTAAAAATATAAGAATACTTTTTAAAATTTATTACATATGTTTCTAGATCTGAGGACAACGCCACACACACCCAATCCATTTCCCAATCAAATCTAAATTATTTGTAAAGTAAACTTTAAGTGCAACAAGTTAGACCAAAATGCTGAAAATGAATAAAATGTATATTATGTGAAATAGAAGCTGAATTATTCAGTGGAATAAACCAACTTCACAACCCATTGGGAATTCCAACCCCTACTTGGGGAACAATTGCTCAAGTGTGTTCAAGAAAATGTTAATTTTGATATATTGTATTGTATTTTGTTCAATAATATTGTCACTTCATCCTCAACAAGCATTGAAATAACAAAAAAGTCGAATTTTTTCAATAACTTTAAAGTATAATTATAGTAATAATTCCCTGAAAATAAAAATATAACTTAAATGTTTACACACTACTGGTAATGAATCACAATTAACATAAAAAATAATAATCAAACTGTACTTTTAGTAAGTTAGGACAAATAAATTATTCCAGTTTATAAATTCTTTCTGAATAAATTCAAATCACATAAAGTTTATTTTACATTTTAATATATAAGGCCTGGTATGAACTAGACTAGCAGGATGAAGATAAAAACAGAGTGTTATGAAAAGCACATTTTTGTGATTCCTCCTCTTCTGCTTTGCATTCCAGGTCTTTGTGTCAGCTCAAACAGAAAGAAAAATAAAAAATGATATTTTCTATATGAAAGATGCCGCCGCCCATCTTATCTGAATGCCCTTGCTGTTATTACGGAATGCGGCGCACACCCCCAGACAAATAAAGAGAAAGTGAGAGATTGAAAGAGGGCAACAGGGGCATTGGAAAACAAAAAACAGAATAAGAAGAGAAACAGACACTTCCTCACAAATTGCTGTTCCTGCTTTCATGACACTGGAGGAGGGGTTATTTGTTTCACTTCCACTGTCAGAGTCAGAGAGGAGAAACGGCTGAGCGCGAGCGGGTAGATAAGGGACCAACTGTTGGGGCGAGGATGCACTCTGTACAGGGACTGAATAAAAGACGGGAGATTTGGACACGGATTTCTCCCTCTGTTCTGTGTTGCTCTAATTCAAAAGCTTTGGCTCTGTTTACAGAGAATGTGCTGACATTTTCCTCCTCGCAGGCTTTTGTCATGCTGTCACCAAACTCACAGCCTTGGATGTAACACAGTAATTATTAAAAGTCAATATTGAAAAGATCATCATGCAAATTTGTACGACAATGCCAAACAAAATCTCAATTATCATACAGTAAACAATGTATTTTCTATCAGTTTACGGTGTTTGTCAGTGGCAGGGACAATGGGGCATTACTAGAAATATTTCAAACCAAGTAAATATATAAAATAGGGAGTTTTGGACACATTTTGGACCTCCTGGTGACCTAAGCCAAAGTAAAGCCAATCAAATTACACTTCTCTGATCACGTCACACCAGTGAGGATTCGATCGAGTGACGATTGCTTTGAGTAAATCGAGAGCTCAGCTCTCTCTTTACCACGACAAACAACAGTACAACGCCTGCATCACTGCAGACACAGCACCAATCCACCTATCAATCAAAACCCTTCCCTCACTCGTGAACAAGACCCCGAGATACTTAAACTCCTCCACTTGGGGCAGGACCTCGTCCCCGATCTGGAGAATGCATTCTACCCTTTTCCAATGCAAGACCATGGTCTCGGATTTAGAGGAGAAGATTCTCATCCCAGCTGCTTCACACTTGGCTGCAAACCACTCCAACGAAAGCCAGGTCTGATGAAGCCAACAGGACCACATCATCTGCAAAAAGCAGAGATCTGATCCTTAGGCGACCAAAACAGATCCCTTTAACACCTTGGCTGCGACTAGAAATCCTGTCCATAAAATTATGAACATAATTGGTGACAAAGGGCAGCCTTGGTGGAGTCTAACTCTCACTGGAAACGAGCCCGACTTACTGACGGCAATGCGGACCAAGCTCTGACACTGGTCATACAGGGACCTAACAGCCCTAAATGTTGAATTTTTGCAGCTGAAATTTTTATGTTGAAATTTTGCTATTGAATATGAAATTCTTCTGTTGAATTTTTAAATAAATTAAATAAAATTTTTGCTGGTGTATTTTAAGTAGGGGTGGGAATTTAACACGTTAATTATGATTAATTAATTAGAAAAAAAAATAACGCGTTAGGAAAATTAACGCATTTAACCCTTTAAGCCCGAAGGTCCCCCAATTGGGGGATGTTGAAGTTTAGCAGATAAATACATGCCCTAAATATCAATATAGTCAAGCTGCACCTCTAAAGAAAGCTCAGAACCTTGACTACAAGACCATTTTTTATGTGCTCCAAACACAACTAAAGCTACAATCAAATGAGTGATCAGAAATCCCTCTTCATGTGTTTTTGCCTTCATTTCTGTCTCTAATGATGCTAAATCAAATCAAATTCACACACATTCTATCAACCCATTATTATTATTATTATTATTATTATTATTATTATTATTATTATTATTATTTTAAAGACAACACCATTATCAAACTGTACCAAAAATAGTGTTGTACTTTTAGGTCTGTCCTATTTTTGCCAGTGATATACATATATTTTTTCTCCTGTTTTGAATTGAAATACAATTTAAAAGCATTTTTTAGGAATTAAAAGAGCTTGTGTTTACAATAATAATGTCAATGACTATTGTTTGATTCTCTGTCTCATTATTTTTAATTTTAAAGAAATTGCTTTTGGGGCAAATTTTCATGAACGATTAAAATGCGATTAATCAAGATTAATTAATTACAAAGCCTCTAATCAATTAGATTATTTTTTTTAATCGAGTCCCACCCCTAATTTTAAGTAAAAAAAATCCAAATACATAATTTAACAGAATAAAAATTTGGCCATCAATTCAATGTCTAAATAAAAGTCATCTTCTCGTGACACTGTATTTCTTCCATAACATGGCACCTTTGGGCTGCCATGCAGTCTATGTGCCGTGAAATTTAATTTTTATGATGGCTCCAATGACTAATGACCATGCACAAATGAATCTACAGTTTTAGTCAGAGCAGTAGTTAGAAATGAGCACATTTACATCAAGCAAATTGTCCCCCTTTGCCCCCTCCCACCTCGCCAATCCCATCTCAAACTACCGGAGTCCTCGTAAGTTGGCAGCAATTGTGCAACCTTGAGGAAAAAAAAATACAGCTCGCGAGGACAATTCTAATCTCACAGCAGGTGGAAAACAACATTTTATCTAATATTGGGCAATTAGCTGAGAGTAAAGCTTAACATTTCGCCGCTTCCTCCGGGGGCTTTCGAATCAAGGAGTGGAAACAGACGAAGACACCTTGGTTCTGTTCTTTTAGGACATGCTATGATTTTTAATTACCCAGAAGAAGGAGTCTTTTATTGAGCTACAAGGTTTCGCACTGTCACCTGTCCTCTCTAATTGTGCATTTTCTCTTCTGAGGGGAGTTGGAGGGGAATGTAATTACAGTTAGATCAATAGTCAGGGATCAACGGTGACACGGTAGCGATTCATATTATATGCAGATTGATTCATTTCCGGACATTGCATAGTTTAATTTAATGGAGGTTTACAAGCCAGAGGGGTGGTGGTGTATTTTCTCGCACTGAGGGGTTATAAAGACAATTATATGGGCGAGTCTAATTGTCCGAGAACTATATGGACTGATTAAAAGCAACCAACAGCAGCCTTTAAGGTAATTTTAGAGGCATGTGGGGTGCTTACAAAGTCGGTTAATTTTATTCTTTTTAAAGTTTTAAAAAGACAGGCCTAACTAATGCTCAAGAAAAGCACTCCGTGAGAGAAAAGACTTCAGCTGGAAAAGTGTCTCTCTGAGAGGGAAAACATTGGGTAGTTCACCCAAAATGTTGACATTTAAAGCTGCCAATGGTTCCAGATTATAGGTCAAGGGTTGACAGCACCAAATTGCGTTCATCCTAAAGGTTTTGAGACATTTTTACTACTGTTCGTAATTTTGGCTTTTGGTCAGAATTTATAGACAACCCAGTTTCAGTCCAGATTATGAAATTCTAGTTTGACCTGATTATTTGCATTATTGCAAAATAAATTATCTCAGATTTTCAGACAATTAGTAAAATTGTGTCCATTATTTCTTATAAGACATGTTTGATTGACAATCAGCAATCTTCAACAGTTTATCTTTAAACTTCTGAGTTGTGTATTATTATTTAATTTAGGTAACACTTTCTTAAAATGAAAAACTTACTAATGAAATTAAAATTCTTCCTGAGGCTCTATTAGAAAATGAACAAGGAAAATAAAGTTGACAGAATTAACGTTTAAATTGAAATTAGGAATAATTAGGGGCGTGTCCTTTTGATTGACAGGTAGCAGATGAGCCATCAGTGCTAGCGCTAGCAGCTAGCCCTCCTTGCTCCAGGGAAGGCCTCAGCCTCATTCTCATGGTAAAGTGTAACAGCCTAGAAGGCAGATGGTAGCAGAGTCACTCAACCAAGGTTTTCTGGTTAGAAGCACCCACTCCGTTAGCTTTGGTTAACTCAGTTAGCTTGTAGCTACATCGCCTCAGAGTTTGTTGGGTGTCAATCATTTACCCCCACCCTCACAGCCCCGCTCTCAGCTCCATTTATGTATGATGCATGATGTGGCCAAGATGGCTGTGATGGGAACCACTCACTGGGCTTTAATGAGCTCTTCCGAAACCTACGGGTGATGGTGCAGAGGGTTTGTCCATTATTTCTACAATACTGGGACAAACAAAGGTCCAAAACGTTAAAGTTTGGGAGAAAAAGAAATCTGATGCTTAAAAAATAATAAACAGGAAATTTTTGTTTTTGATTTAAGGGTAAATATGGTTCTGGGTAGCCCAGTGATAAATGTGAAAGCGATGGATGAATAATTGGATAGATCGATAAGATCAACAAAAAGGGGGATTGTTAACAAAATCTTGGTGTCAAAATTTGTTTATGTAAAAATAAACAGATAAACTATTGTGGCCTATTTTTTCACACCTAATTCTTTTTTACTTTTGTAGCTTATCAATACATGCATGATGTAATCCTTACCAAGGTGTTCCAACCAGACTAAAACTTCAAGGGCTCAAGTTTGTTTGGAGGTTTGTCTTATATGTTAGCTACAGATGGCTATATCTGTAAATCCTGTTCCAGTAACCAGATGTTTTGCAGGTCTGTACCCCGGTTTGTCTGTCGCAGTCGTTGTGTCCTTGGGCAAAACACTTCACCGACCAACCTATCCTGCTGGTGGTACAGCCATAGTGTGCATGGCAGCCCCAACTCTGTCAATTAGCCCCAGGGCTGCTGTGGCTACAATGTGGCCTGTCACTACCAGTGTGAATTTGTGTGCGCACAAGTGAATGAATGTTGTGTTGGAAAGCTCCTTGGGAAGCTCTAGACCAGTGGTTCCCAACCTGGGGTCTCCACAAGATTGCAGGGGGTCCCCACAATTTTGTCTGTGCTGAGTTTTAGTTTTCTTCACATTTTTAAAATATTGTTTCAAACCTGTTTCAAACTACAGTTGTCACTTCAGATATTTGTAGTTTTTCAGCCTTTCAAAATATCTGAATTGTGTGACAGTCGTGCTCCCTTTTTTGAATGCTATTTTTGCATAAAACACAAAGATCTGCATATGTAAGCCATTCTGGAACTGTTCCAAAGGTGTCTACAAGCACCATGGTTAAGTTTTCTTTAATCGTAAAATGCATTTTATTCAAAGCACTTCACATCAGCTTCTACTGCAGTGTTGGCATATTTAAACAAACAGTACACTAGCCTTCATTTTTTCTTCGTGATAAACTATTACTGTTTTCCTTTAGTAAGACATGTTGTGTTTTTTTAAAGATGTTTTTTTCATTAAACAGTTTACCAACAAAGTGTTGAAAACATAATACTGGCAAGTGTCGCTAAAAACAAAGAAAATAAATTAGACTGGGAATCGAACCGGTGTAAGGTCATAGCAAAACAGTATTCAAGGCGCTATCCACTAACCCACCAAAGCTATTACAAAAGTTTAGTTGCCTAAGACACATGCCCTGTGCTGTCCTAATTACTTATTAATCAGGCTACGTAATTAAATTATATACATGAGAAGTGAGTCTAGACTTGAAAAACACTGAATAACCTCCTCTTCTCTGCTTTTTTCACCCTCACTGACAATCATTTTTGGTGCATTAAACAGCGTTTGTTGTTTATTTATTTAGAAATCTGGTTCTCCTTTGCATTTTCTCTCCATCTCAGAAGATCCGAAAAGGCAAATGCCCAGTGGCATGAACAATGGCTAGTCCAGCGGCGGCAGCAACTGGTTGATAGATTTAATGGTTCAACAGGACTGAAAGAAGAGACATTGGTCTGTTTAAGGCTTGCTGAAAAAACAACAGCTCTAAAATAGTTTCCCCAGTAACTAACCCAAAATTCATCTTCATCATAAAATTCAAGTGGATTAAGACTGTCTCAAATTTTTTTGAGGAATGTCATCGTTTTACTAGATCCACCTAAATAATGCAGCCATTGCTAAAGTTAAACCTCCTCAGAAGTTGGTTTAAGATTAAACAGGCTTAGATTTGATTTAGTGTAAAAAGTAAACCGATCAACAGAATTTAAACCTAAACCATGATTTAATCTGAGTTTAAAGTTAAACCTTGTTGGTGCAATCCAGCCTAATGGTTTGGAAAATTTGCACAAGGACTGCACTACTCGTATTGGCTAACATTTCAAGGGTCTTTAGGCATCTCTTTTGGTTAAATGCATTTGTTTATTGTTTTTCCCAGTTTGGTAGATATGAATTTATTTGGTTGGGACATTGGATATTATTGGCCAGAACATGATATGATTGTAAACATGCCAGATTGCAGGCAAGGGCTAATTTCCATCCGCCATCCCACTGACCTTCCAAGGCACACTGAAAGAAAACCTACTGTATATCGTCCAGTCAACCATGCCATACCAATATAGTGTGCAAAACATGTCCCCAGGATCATTTTAGGTAATCTCATAAAATGTTTATTTATGTGGTCATGTCTTTGATATCATGATATACGACTATGTGAGATGAGTGTGTCATTATCATCCTTTTGGTGTCTCTACTTCCTTTCAACATTTCTCAAAGTCCCATGAAGTACATTAAAGAGAATATTTAATGGATGGGCCATCAACCCGGAAGGCCATAGATAAGATGTGAACGTGTCTTTCAAAGGCTTTAAATCATCCACTGAAACACCTTCTATTCAGCCAACCAGTGTCTTGCTGATGTAACGTAGCTACAGCTGAATCTTTGTCAGCCTTCACTGACAGAGCAGGAGTGTTTTCCAACACAGCTTCTGTAGTGAAGCGGTGCTTTGGAAAACAGTGACAAAGGATAAGTTCTTCGAGTGTCTGAGTCATCTCTCACTGACACCAGGATAGTTGGGAGGAAAATAAGGGAAACAGAAAGTGACAGAAAATGACATAGACAGAACAGATGACATGCCGAAGGAGTAAAAAAAAAAAAGAAAAGTTAAAAATAGTTCAAAGTTCCCTTATGTGGCATGGATTTCCCCAGAGACGGTGATGTAACATTCCATGTCTAAGAAAAGACACACTTTAAGAAAATGCAGAGGTCAGTTTTTAATGAGGATCATTTTATTTCTAGATGACCAAAACATAAACTCAGTCCTTTTGTCTTGAACCATTTTAGCCAAGTATCCATTACCAAAGCCACAAATTCATACAATGCAGAACTGGCCGTAACCCAGCTGGTCACTTCCTCTATTTGAATGAGCTCTGAGAGCTGGAAGCCTTTGGAATGGTCGACAAAAGGTGCCGCATGATGAATGAAGCAATATTAGCTGATGTGGACCGGTGTTTGGCCAAAACAAGGAGCTTGATTTCATTAGACTTTTTCAGCAGCAATAAAATGCCCCTGGTGGGCCGTTGTGAACGAGATCCATTTAAAGGGCATTCAGACTCGAGAAGGGAGAAGTATTCTCCTCAAGATTTATGTCTTACACATGGAGGGATTTATGAGGGACAAAGTGAAACTTTCTAAATAAACTACACCAGTAATCGTAACAGGAGCTTGGGTATGGAGGAGAGAAGATGTGCTATTTTATACGAATCAGAAGGGAGGATTGTACCAACACAATGACACTAGTCAGTGTCTTGATGCAACCTGCTGGGTCCCTTATATAGGAAACTTTTTTACTGATTGGCTTATGAACTGAACTGTATTGGAATGTTTACTTTGTGAAGTGCCTTGAGACGACTCTTGTCGTGATTTGGCGCTATATAAATGAACTGAATTGAATTGAATTGAATAGATACAGTAGGGTAGAAAAAAGGGTAGAAACAGACAAACTGGATTTTATTCTAAATCGCTTAGAAAAAAGTCCCTCTATAATGACGCATGCAGGAAGACATGAAATTACAGTAAAGTAGAGTTCCGAACTGTTTACAGATACACTCGATAACCACTGTTGTCTGGTAAAACTAGACCTAATTTTATAACTGACCAGTTGGATTCACTTCCGTACCCCCAGTCCACGCTGGAGGCATCAGCGGTGCGGAACATTGTACTCGCGTGCTTCACAGCACGTCAATCCACACCAGGGGAGCATCTCTCAGTTTTCTCCGCCGTCCTCGCTAGACTCGCAAAATCCCTCGAGACTCCAAAGGTCACGGTTTGTTTGCCATCCGCCATTAAACCAAAAAGAGGAAATAGATCACAATTGATATCACTGTTTGATGTCATACATAATGTTCTATCCACTGTCAGAATTAAAGCCTTGAAAAACACTCTGGTGCACTTCTCGAAAGATGGTGGGAGTAAATACGCCCCCATCTACATAGATAAGAAACCGCATCTCTGCAATAGTCTTTTGTAGGGATGTTCCGATCACATTTTTTTGCTCCCGATCCGAGTCCGAGTCATTTGATTTTGAGTATCTGCAGATACCAAGTCCCGATCCGATACTTCAGCAAAGCATTAAAATAAGAAGAAATGAAGGGAAAACACGTCCATGTTTTCCTTTAATATTTTTATTATTATTTAGGTATGTCTTTTTTTCTGTATTTATGTCATTTCCTTAGTTTATCTGCCAAAAACATCACTTGTTTAGGAAGTACATTAATAAAAAACGTGTTAATATTATGAATACATTTAAAAGTAGCTGAGATGCTCATATTTCAAAGTGTATCATGCGGCTGTGGAGTGATGCGCGTTTTCGTGACCGGGAGACACGTGTGTTAACAACACGTTGTTTTCGTGTTGTTTGCTGGTTGAAATCACGCAAAAGTATGTGTTGTTGGCACGTTGATTGCTCGTTAAAAACGTGTACTTTTCGTGTGAGAGTCGCACGTAATGTTGCGCGTTGTGGCACACTTGGGGTTCCATAGCTACACGGTGCCACAGCAGGCGTTCCCCGCAGCACCATGAAGCTAACAGCGTGTTCAGTACAGGTGCTGCAGAATGAGAAACTCCGACGTTTTGTTGTCGGCAATTTCTCTGTTTATTAACGTAATTTTCACTGTTGGCTGGCTCCGTGTTTTTGTTTGAGATGCCACTGTGTGAACTGGGACTTAACTCAGACCGATGGTTCGCTGTGGCGACGCCTGAAGGGAAAAAAGCTGAAGGAGAAAGTATTTCGTTTTGAAGGCTGCTTATCATGCAGCTGTCTTTTCCAGCATGTTGAATGCCCAGTATGCACACATTACAAGTGGCTGTTACACTGCCTTTGCTGTCTGGTTTAAAATACCACCAACATACAGATATTTTAGCTCTCCTGTGGAGACAAGTTAGCTCTGCGTTAGCCTGCTAGCTAAGAGCTGTATGGTGTCTGAATCCCCACCTGCCGTACATTGTGTGATGTAATGGTGTTGTTTTTGTCCAAGAAACAAATAATATTGATATAGAGGAACTTGTTAAGATATCAGAATGAATTTAAAATGTCATATTTGTTGTTTTATAAGGTTAAAGCCGATCTTTTTCAACCGATTCCGAGTCCTTTGAAAGTCACGTGATCGGGCCCGATTTTAAAGCATCCCTAGTCTTTTGTTTAGAAAATTACCAGACATTTTACACTGATACCAGGTGTGATTTTTGCCTAGCCTAATGTTAACCACAGAAATTGATGCATCCCAGAAGGCGCTCATGGAAAAAATAGAACCAAATCATATCTTTAGAAGTGCGGCAAGCCCCTTCTGAGGTGCGTCTGAAATGTTCCGCACCATGGCTGGTTTGGATCAACCAATAGACTATAATGGATTCTATTTGAAGCAGACATTCCACGCCGCTTATGTGGATTGCGGGTAAGGCTATTTTTGAAATTTTGAATTTTCTACTTTTTTGGAAATAGTTGCTAGTATCCCCATTTGACTACGACATGACTTAAGGTTGGTTTATGATTGATGCATGCACATTCCGCGTGGAAATGAAACGTGCGGATGGAACGCGCGTTGGAACTTGCAGCATTTATGGTTCCTTCCTACCTTCTGCAGCTTGTCTCCGCTGTGAGCCAATATTCACCCTGATTGTAGGGGGCGGCATGGGGCTCTAGGGTGTTCTAAGGCATACATCCAACACTACACCATAGTAGAAGTAGAAATCACTGTTGTTTTACATTTTTTTAACTGCTTCCTCGTCTTTTCCGAGTGTGACAGCAGTTTCTCTCCACGAATTATTAACAAAATTTTGATCATGGTGATCTTTATGGGCCGAATTATAGAGATGTTTGTATTTACGAACCTCCGCCACTATGAGCTCTTGCCAGTCTGCCATGTTTTTCTGCGCGGTACCGTCATTGTGGTTGCAAATTTTCCAGGGTGCGCGGTGCGTAAAATTTTGGACGTGCGGAGGGGCGTGGTTGCTAAAATGCCGTAATTTGGCCATGCTGAGACATGCGGACCTCGCAGACGCGTCAACCATAAACCAAGCTTCACCCTATCCCGATGCTTTATATATAAAGTTTAAGCTGAGTTAGACTTAATGTTTCAGATCAGTAAAACATTTTACTTTATTAGAAGAAAGCTATCCAAACTAACCTAGCTCAGTGTCAAGAGGTTATTGACCCCTAAAACCAAACACCAGGTTTTCACACCCATAGTAGCTTGGGGATTTTACAGACATAAATAACCTTTTAAAGGTCAAAGGTCTGACATTCTCCTTCAGGATCTTCTTGGAGAGCAGAATTCATGGTTTCATCATTTATAGAAAGTTGTCCAGGTCATGAAAATAACAAAATCATGAAATAACTGAGCTTAACCACATTATTTTAATACTTGAATTTAGTTTAATGCGACACACCCTTGCCTAATGAACACCAGACCTGCAGAATTAATTAATCACTACTAAATAAACTGTCTGACATCATGAAGTAGGATAAAACATACCAACAGTCAGGCATGGTGGTGGTAGTGTGATGGTCTGGTGCTGCTTTAGGACCTGTACCACTTCCTGTAACTGATGGAACCATGAATTCATCCTGAAAGAGAAAATCTGACCTTTAACCTTAAACAGGACGTTCACACTGGAAAACCCTTCAATGAGTCTGCATTAAAACAATTCTGTAAAAATTCTTCCATGGTACCAAGAGTACAGGTGAAACTCGAAAAAATAGAATTCAGTTTAGTTTATTTATATAGCACCAAGTGTCATCTCATGGCAGTTCACAAAGTAAACGTTCCAATTGAAACTACTTATCAGTGCATTGAGTTCAGTTCATTATTCCAAATAGTCAAACGTTTCCTATATAAGGAAACCCAATGGATTGCATCAAGTCCCCATACTAAGCAAGCATGTAGCGACAGTAGAGAGGAAAGCTCCTCTTTAACAGGAAGAAACCTCCAGCAGAACCTGGGTCAGTATGAGCAGCCATCCTCCGCGACTCACTGGGGGTTTGAGAAGACAGAACGCACGCACGCACGCACACACACACACACACACACACACACACACACACACACACACACACACACACACACACACACACACACACACACACACACACACACACACACACACACACAAACCTGATGAACTAGTACCCAGCATACTTGGGTGGGCCCCATATGGATACATATGGACCAACCATATGGGTGCCAACAGGGTTTGTGTGTGGTTTCCATGGTGGCCCCACAGTGATTTGCACTCGTAGATTTGGACAAGACCATGTATGAGTCAAACCACCTGGATCCCTCTGAAAACACATGTAGAACCCGTTAAAATCTATGTGGGCAAAAATCTTTTTTCATGGTCAGCCTGCATGAAAAACCCTGAGTGACAATTTCAAATATAATAAGTAAAAATGTTTTTCAGTGAACCTGCTTTTTAAAGGGTGAAACTAAAATATGAGACAGACTCATTCCATGCAAAGCAAAGTTATAATTGTGATGATTATGGCCTACAGCTGATGAAAATCCCAAATTCTAAATCTCAGACTATTAGAGTATTGAATAAACACCTGCAACGTGCTCCTGAGCCTTTAGATGGTCTCTCAGTCTAAGTTGAATTACTGACACAAATGGACTTTTGCAGCATATTCTCATTATTCAAGTTTCACTTTAGCAACCAATTTTTAGGTTTTGGATGCAATAATGTTTTCAAACCATTTGGAAACTATAGTATTTGTTAATAATCTAAATCACTGCCACTGATTTCATTCAACCCCCCAGAAGACTTGATTTTACACGTTCTACCTGGATTCTTCCTTTGCTTTGTCTCAATTACAGTGATCACTTCTGATATCAAGAGTTGAAAGCAAAACAACAAGCTACTGATGGAGAAACCAGAGATGGGGGCTCTACCTTGGCTCTGACAGCACCACCCCTCCACCAAATGAATTAAAGTGAAGTATCTGGAACATCCAGACCCTTTTATTTCACCAACAAATGGATCTTAGTGAGAACCAACAGGCTGCAGACACATCAGACTGACACCTCATTCATGTTTGCATCAAGCATTTCACTGCTTCTATGATGTGTGATTACAGAAGGTATATAATCTTCAATGCCTAATGCTTTTCGCCCCTAGCCATTTCCTGTTCGACTGTGTGCAACTTTGGTTTTGTTAAAACACCACAAACGAGTTAAAAGAAACTCCACCTTGATTCCAGCCGTGCACCTCCTGTTGTTTTCTTATTTAGGAAAAAACTATGAGGCTTGAATTTGTTTCATGTAAAACTCCTCTCTCTTATTATTATTACACCCCCCCTCCCCTCAAAAAAAAAAAAAAAGAAATAACACTGAAATATTCTGCAGCTTGTTATCCAAGCCTAGATATAAATATACCACAGTGCCAGTGTAGGACACTCTCCGTCTTTCATCCCAAACATCTCGACACCTCTGATCTTCGTCTCTGTGGGTGTCATTGCTCCCAGCTTGTTTACTTCATTTGTATTTATTTCACTGAAGTTTGTATTTCTCTGTTTTTTAAAAATTCATCTCTGTTGTTGGCTTGAAACAGGTTTGACTTTCAACTGACTGCAGTTTAGTCTTGGATGTTTGGGTGAACGCCGTTTTGTCGTTAACGGTGGGTAAAATTAAGACGTCCTCTGATCCATCAGCTATACTGTTTCAGCGGAGTTCATTATGCTTTACTTTCAGTTTTCTCAACAGCACACGAGCCAGTATCCTCTCTGAGCCCCTGACTAGTCCAACCAACAGCAGCTCCACAAATGGTTGCTTTGTCTAAAGAAATAGAGCCACAAATGGAAAATAGCAGGACTAGGCGTTCTGCAGGCATGAATTAGTGTCTGTCTTTGCTTGCATTTTGTGACCACACAGGTGACTCACTCATGATGTAGTTTGGCCTTTTAAAAGAGAACAAATGGATGGCTTTGACAGCGGTCACAACAGGAGGAAAGATTCTGAGGCTATAATAATAAAAAGTGACTTTTTCGACATTTGGTTTAGCTCTGAACTTTGGTAAGTGACTATTTTCTAGGTGTATGGATTAGCATTTGAAATTATAGCCAATCTGTGTGTCACACAGGATAATGACCACGCAAGAAATAAAGATGAGCCTTGATGGGGTCTTGGTGGGGTCTTTAGAGCATGTACCAAACATCCATGGCAAGGTCATGGAAGTTAATCATAGGAGTTATTCCTGATGTGGAATGTTAGCACAGACATCTAGATGGACCGTAGCAGAAGCAACATGATTTAGTTTTGCATGTCGGTCTAGGCATGCTCTGTTGGAACTTCAACAGGCCCGAACAGTCTTGTGCCATGCCAATCCCAGCAATCTACTGGTTTGGTGGGCCAATCCCAGCAATCTACCGGTTTGGTGGGAAGGATGTTTCTGTGACTGAGCTAAACAACAAAGATGGCAATTCCTTGTTTGAAACAGCTTTGGCATCAACTTTGGACTTTGGACTTGTGATTAGGTCATTACATTGCCTTGGTGACAGTGCTTACTCTCTTGGTGAAAAATGTTCATTTTCCTTGACAAATGTGAAACCTGTTATGAAAACTAACAAAATCCAACCCACCTCAGATGATCTTTATGGAGCTGTTTTATGATATTTTACTTCCTGTGACAAACTACCAAAGGGACCACTCACCTGTTGAACTCCACTCCCATCTGCTTCCTCCCTTTTGCTTGGCTGCTCTAACCCCTGGATCTCCTGACCTTCCCTCGAAGGCCTGCAAAGAAACAAGTTTCAGTAAGAACTGCTCTGTTCAAGAGACTTTAATCCCTACTGGATTATCAAAGACCTGTCACCAACCTCTCCTCGTCTTTTCTGCAATTCCAGATCCGCAGCCCTTGGTTACATCCACAAGCCTATTTATTGTAAATATAATTGGTTTCTGTATTCTGTTCTTGTTTTCAGCATTTATAAGCCCTCTAGCTCCACATTATAGCATAATAATTATGGTAATAATGTAACATGAGCAGTTTTAAGCAGTATATTGGCTCAAAGTGTGTTAGAGTTAAATTTATTTTACAAAACTGTGTCTTACGTTTAAACAGTTGAATTTGTAATTTCATTTCAATCTTGATTTGAAATAATCAAAAAACACTAATCCATCAAAAGTGTTAATTTATTTCTTTTTTGGCATCTGAGAGAAACAGACACTCAAAACAGTCTTGTGGTTTTGTTTTAAAAAGTCAAAGGTAGTGGTGATGGCAGAACAAGGGCAAAACACACTGGTGGCATATGGTGCACATTTGAAGTATGCCAATGTAGTTTTCAATTATTTCCATTACAGCCCTGCAAATTTTTGTCCCATTCAATTTTGCTTCCAGGTATCAGTTCTTAAAGAAAGAAGAAAAAAAAAGATGTGCACTAAATTCCTGATTGGACATCCGGGCTTCAGTAGCAGCTCTTTTCTGCTTTTATAGCATCACTGTCGTTCCATGTTATTGTTCAGGTGACTGCTCAGTCAAACCGACCTTTAATTAGTTTGTGTTTATTACACACATAGCACAGCTACACCACCTGCAGTTGCAAATCAGTAACTGTGGTCTTCCTAAAATGTGAACTCTAGACATTTACGGCATTATGTAATCAACAGAATCATTGTGGTTCCAAGAGTGAGCAAATGGGTGTTTTAACAATATCTTTCTAAAGGTTTCATTAAAAATATCCAACTAAAATAAAAAAGATGGCAAACTTTGGTGACATGAAATCAGAATATGGTTTAGTGATGGTTTCCCAGAGTTTCTGAGGCCGCATTTGATGCTTTTAAAAGAATATTGCAACATTACCAAATAAATGCTATGTGTTCTCCAATTCAATGTAATCAGGTTGAATAATCATTATCGCTATGATGACCAAAAGAACTGTCTTTTTTTCCTATAAATTTGTAACACTACTATATTCAGTTCCCCATCCAGCTAATGGCCAAAGAGCTCTCCAGGGCCTGAAAACCAGCCTCTGCTGTGCATATATTACACTTTCATCCTTACACCGATTCTAAAAATATGACTCACTCTAAGAAAACAGTTTGACCTGGACACTCAAAAACATGACACTCAATGACAACCTCTACATGTTTCTTCTTGCTCTCCCAACAAGCTGCCACCTCCTAGAATAAAGGATCGCATTAGTTATCACCTGCATGGTAGACCGACTCAAACCTCCTAAAGTCGATCTGCTGTGAGCTGTTCAAGAAAAATGCTCCAGGAATTTTAAAGTAACTTAAGAGAAGGCTGCAATAACTTTACAAGGCAAGGCAAATTTATTTATAGAGCACGTTATCATGCACAAAGGTCATTCAATGTGCTTTATGGTGTAAACATATTAAAGCCACATTCCGCAACTTTTACACCTTAAAATAATGGTTTTTTGTAAAGTTTTGGCGGTATACTATCATCTATTATGTTCATTTTCGGAGCTGTGATGGTGTTAGGGGGTCCCACGTCTGTTTACTGCACTATACAGTTTTTCACCCGTGACTTGACGCCAGAAGTACTGACTGCGTGTTGCTTTACGGCACCATATGGCAAGCCAAAGGGGTCAAAAAAGCACGTGGACAAAAAAGCGCACATTCTAAACGCCAAAACGCGTGTTTTGGCAGACATAACGCACGTTTAGAGTGCGTGATTTTAGAACGCACGTATTTTTGACCCCTTTGTCGTCAAAACGTGCAATCAAGATGCACATTTTGGTGGACATTCACCCCTTTGACTTGCCATAGTAGTATAACATAGACTAGCGGTTTAGAGTCTTGAGCAATGGCAGATTCACCAAAGAAAGCTAGAAATCCCTTATCAGAGGAATCTAGGAAAAGAAAAAGAGAACGCGATAGAGCAAGAGCAAAGACCAGAGTTATTATTGGGCCGTCTTTTCCTCGCTGGAGAGCTCTTTTAGAAAGAAAGGCATGAACTACGGACTCTAACCTAGCCGTGCTGCTAATGGCTAGGTAAGTAATAAATGATTTCACTGGGGTTATTGTGTTTGGTCGGGCATAAAGTTGTTATACAGTCCTGATAAAAATTCAATGTGTGGAGGTGGAAAAGTTTGTTTTTGTTGTTTTGCCTGACATTAGGAATACAAACATGCCTCTTATGCCCGAGAGAGATTTGATTTTACGACAGTGACGTTACGCAGCAAGCCTTGAGAGGGCGACAGAGAGCATATATCCACAAAGTTCAGGAATGTGGCTTTAAAATATAAATACATATAAAAGATATATATAATAAAAACATTAAATCAGTTAAAATACAACCACTCAGCACTCGTGTGGGAAAAGCAACAGAGAACAGTGCAGTTTTTAGCAACCGTTTAAAACCTGCTACAGTTGGTGCAGATCTGATATTAAAGGGCAGTTGGTTCCAGCATTTGGCAGCATAGGTTGAAAATGCCATTTCACCGTATTTAGTTTTAGTTCTTTCTACCACCAGCTGGCCAGACCCTGCAGATCTAAGGGACCTACCAGGATTATATACCTCAAACACATTTGAGATGTAACTAGGGTCCAGCCCCCATGATGATTTCACTATCAATTTAATATGTTCACTAAAATCGAGATCCATCATTACACCATGATTTTTAACTTGCATTGCAGTTTTAAGAGTTGTAGATTGTAAGTAGGCATTTAGTTCTGATCTTCTCTCTTTGTTTCCAAACAAGATTATTTCTGTTTTGTCCTTATTTAACTGGAGAAAATGTTGATGCATCCATGTTCTAACTCTATTAAGGCAGACATAATGAATCAATAGAAGCAGTGTCACCAGGAAAGATAGACAAATATACCTGAGTGTCATCTGCATAGCTATGATAGGACACATTAGTTTCTCTAAAAATTACCAAGCAGTATGTCTCCATTTCATTTTGCAATGCAAAATCCAACAACAAAACATCCCATAATGTTCTCACATTGAAGGATAGGCGTTCAGACTAAACAGCCTTGTAGCGTTGTCTTACTGAATAGCAAAAGAGCACATGTTCATGACCTTATTGGACTGATTGAATTTTTTATTTTAGCACGCACCTTTGAAAAATGTCCTTGAACCCTGTGTTTTAAAAAAAAATGAGATGAAAGGTTTGTAGAAAAGTGAAATATATAAGGAAATTGTTCAGTGTGTAAAGCAATACACCCATTTGTGTCACTTAATTGATTTTATAGGGTTTTTTTTGCCTGGTGCAAAATAAACAAATGTATCTATACTAACTGCAGTTGGCCCAATAGCCAGTATACTTTAAATGTGTTTACAATAAGTACTCTTAAAGTGTGCTAATCTGACTTTACAGTTACTTTTACAATTTCAGTTTAAATTACAGTTTATTTACGTTTAACGTTTTAGCAGAACAAGTTCAAATATGCTAAAATGTACACATTTGTACGCCTTAACCCTTTAGGCGCCACAGTTATCAAAGAAAAATTCAGTTTTGATAAGATTATTTCAAAAGGTTGGTCACTCATCTAATTTGCATATTATGATGCATCATTTTTTTGATTTTCCTTCTTATTTTTATGTTTTTTTTTTTGTTATTTTCATTATATATTTTATTTATACATATATAAATTTCTTTTTACATTTTTATATTAGTATTTGTTGATATTTATATTGGCCTCACTCAAGACAATTGCTTTGTCAGTTTTTTTGGGCTTAATTTGATCCAAGAAAAGTTCCTCATGTGGACCATAGATGTTTGGAATACGTGGAAGATTCATTTCGATTATGTGACACACTTTTACTTTCAGATTCACATCTATCGTGTCTGCCTCTACTTACGTGTTTTTGTTTGTTTGTTTTTTTAACATTCCCGCTACGTCTGTCACCATTAGCGCTGTTTTTCCCATCATTTCTCCACCCACCATGACCCGAACAAGCTTCGGACCCAGAGCTTGTTTACTCTCATGAAGCACAGACTCTGTTGCTGTGAGCTGCAGCAGCGTCACTTTCATTCTCACTGGATGAGTGAATATCTTCATCAGGGGGTGAATATTGCTCTTCAGAATATGAGTCAGACATTACCAGACAAAGAGCTTTGTCAACAATGAACAGACCTGTCAGCACTGGAAGTTTTATTCTCTCTAATATTCTCCCTCTGTGAGCTCCGCTTGTCTCCTCTCCTTGTTCGGGAGCCTCCAGCAAGGAGGCGGTTTTCAAACTCTATAACTCCCAAATTTTCAATAGAAACACACCTATAAGTGTTGCTCAGATTGAAGATACACATGTCCACTATCTTCTGGTGTAAAGTAGTAACTTCATGAGGGATCAGATTTACAGCTGTGGCTCGTTAAACCCAGCAATGATGCAATTTTTAGATTTTGGCGCTTAAAGGGTTAAAGGTCAACTTTACTTCTATTTTTTTACATTTAATACATTTGCAGTGGTCTCTAGTAGGAATGAATGCAATGTAAGCCGTTCTCTGGGGAACAAAAGCTCCGATGAGCCTGTTTGAGGATGTAGAAGTCAGCTGGAGGATGTCTTATTTCCTGATATTCAGACATCTTACCTTTGATTGGCTAACAGCAACGCAACTCTTTGCACTTTGCACTGACTCCCTTTGCAATTGCTGGGTTTCACATGACGCGGTGTCCACGCCTCTCCTATTGAAGTCCACATAAACAAATGCAGATGCGGGTCAAGCAGGAGCTGCCTCTGCACAGATCCCTGTTTACTCTGTTGATTTGGCGTTAAAATGCTCAAATTCTGTGTTGTCTATGGTTGTTACAATCGCTCAAATCGGGACAAAGACCGTTTTTTGGGGGGTCCTGAAAGTAGTGCGCCACAAAGGACGTATTTTTAAAATCTCCGGCTAAAAACATTAGCAGCTGAAACGGACAATGCTAGAGTTTGCAGCGATCACATTCTAACAGGTAAGTGTTTACTAAATGTTTTTATAGCATTTTATTGAACACAGCCATAAAAACGGCAGGTAAACAGTTTGATACTGTTTTCATGTGTCTGTACGACAAATAGCTTTCAGAGTGCTAATGTTGTTAGCATTTAGCTTAGTGTTGTAATGTGGCGTTTATACCCTTTAAAAAACAAACTAACGTACCAGAAATTTAGATTTAAAAGGGCCTAATAAGTTATTTACAGGTAGATTCTAGCACATAAACACACTTGTTGTTATCAATAGCGATAGCATTATTATCATGAGCTAAATAGCACAACTCACTACTTACCTGAGCAAAAACAAGACGACAGTCATTTAGAGCTTCTCATGATCACTAAATGTTTAACCCAACCTGAAATAAAATAGTTGTAGGCTTCCAGGCTTTTGAAGGCTTTCATTTGGTTTGCTGTATAATATGAGGTATGAAGCACAAGGTAGTTTGTTATGTCGATCGCTTCAACGCTGGGTAAATCCGCCAGAGAGTATGAAAACTCCGACTTTGTTTTAAACTATATGGGTCGTAACCTACATGAAGATGTATTTTGTCGCGATATCACGTCTGTGCCAGTCTATTTAATGCCTTACTATACTCGCTTTCCTCCATCGTGCTGTGTTTTATACTGAAGCGAAACACTTCCTGACCCGCATTTGAGTTTCGCGCAACTTCCGGGTCACGTGAGTGAAACCCAGCAATATTGATGTTTTATCTCCACAAATAACACAAGCCTGGAGGAGTTCTGCCGTGTGGTGGAGTTGCTAATGCTAACAGTTAGCTTCTACTATCCGAGACGTTCTCTGCTGTTTCCTGGACGCTAAACCAACATCATCTATTTTCTGTCAGAAGCTAATGCAGGAGATAGGTGTAGGAGACTAGTTTCATGTTCAGCCTGCATGCTAAACTCAGAGTGGCTGATATAATCAGAAATAATAATAATAAATGGTTTTTCAGTGAACCACACCTTTAACATATGTCTAAATGTGTCTGATTAGTCCACTTGACATTGGTTACGATAGTATATTGGTAGAATACCTTTGATAAGTAGAATACACACTAATACTTCCTCAGGCCCTGTAGCAGTCCTAGCTCAGATTGGGGTCACCATCTTTACTGCTGAGACTCACCTTTTGATTGCAACATTGTGATCCAACAACTGTGTTAAAAAGAAAGTGTTGTCTTGTATTCTTGTTCCTAACAGAAATACAAAAGGGAGACATTCACTAAATAAATGTTCCATTTTCTTCTCAATCACAAGATTTGTTCATGCCAGGTCTTTTTATGGGCAACTGCACCAACGTGCACCACCATTTAAACTTCTATTCAATGTGGGCAAACCATAAAAGACCACGGGTCAAACCACATAGAGAGGAAGAAAAACCAACATGGACGCTTGTTTAGAGAGAATACTGTGAAAGAGGTCTTTGGATAACTGAAGACCTTTTTTGTTTTAATGCACCATAATATGAAGTATAAAAAGTCAGTCAATAATTGAGACATAGCAAATTTAAAAGTGTTAATTTTGGGGTGTTGGTCCAATTTACCACTAAGAATAGTTCATTTAACACTAAAAGAGTTACATAGTTGATATGTAACACTGACATGAGAGTCAAACCCGAGTGTTAAAAAGGAGTGTTTCCTAATCAACTCTGTAGGAGTCATTTTGGACAAAATAACTCCTGAAAAGCTAACTCTGAACTCCCACAGTGGCTATAACACCTGCAGAGTTAATTCACAGACTCCACCCCTTTATTCAAAAGTTGGACTGGTAGCGACCAACTGGCTGCAGGAGCTGCAGTGGGCGAGGTGCATTGTGGGTAGTCATATATTTAGTTATTTTGTTCTATTTTGGGGTGTTTATGCATGTTTATTTTGGGGGTTGTGTTGTTCTTAGTTATTACTTCGTTCACTGTTCAAATGTGGCGTTACATGTTGTGTCATGTTGGTCACGAGGTGTTCAAGGCATGAGTTAGCTGGCGTTTTTCAGTGTGGCTGCTACACAGCAAACTCAGCATGCTCAAATGAACACTATCAGAGTCGATTTCAACACTTTTAAAGTGTCTATATGGGTCCACACCAGAAAGAGTTAATTTGGTACTTTAACTCTGATTTAGTGTCAAAAACCAACTCTTCTGGAGTTGAAAATTTAACACTGATGTTAGAGTTAATATAGAAACTCTTAAGTCAAAAATTCTGAACTGAAATTGAACCTCCGTCCTAAATCTCCTTTTACAGCTTTTGCTTCTTCAAAATTCTCCATCTACATTCAAGAATGCATCAGTAAACATTCTCTTTTGTTACATTTAGAATAAAAAACCTATGAAGTTTGTGAAGATATCTCCAGCTTTTGCAGAGCATCCAAAGCGACTCATTTCTCGCTCTCTTTTGAACCCAAATTGTCCGATTCGCCTCAACACATGAAGTCTGAGTTGAAGTCGACGCCAGGAAGCACCGCAAACCGTGTTTCTCCTCACAGTGTGTGTATGCGTGCATGGCTCCGGTTGCCATGGTTATGCCTGTCTCTGGATCAGTCTGCAGGCGGATAAATAATGCACACTAATGCTGGCGTGGTGACAGCACTGCAGCAAGCTGTTGCTCACCTCAGCTCTGCTCTGGAAATGCTCACTAATACAGACATAATTATGTAAATGTGCTCCTCCGACGCAGCCGTACATGCATCAGTCGGCTTATAAAAAGCTTGTAAACATTTTTGCAGGGGATCTGGGCTCACAGAGGTAGGTATGTCCTGCATGGTTGCTGGTATTGATTGACCAGTAGCCCTAACAGATCTGCCAGGCTGTCAGGCATGTTCTGGCAGAGTGAGATATCTAAATTTGTTTTGGCACAGCCCTGTTTAACGAAGCAGGTAAATAAACTTTGATGGACCGATGTCAATACCTTGCCCTCTGAGGGTTTCAATTCTATCATCCTTCTTGGAAACTGACTAAAATTGTGAATGGATGGTTTGACGTCAAGTGATGCGGGAGGAGCCAACAGCGTCATCGCAGGGTGTGATGTTTGGTCCAGGGGCGAGTAAAGATATTGTTTGGTGTTTCTTTCAGTTGTCACTCAAAACACTGAGTGCACTTTATTTTTTTACCCTCCTTCTACAAAATTGAACATTTCTGTAGAAGACTGTCTCCTCAGATGGGAAGAATCTTTGCACTTAGTCATCTAAATGTAGGCATTGTTAGTCTGGGTATTAGCAGCAATAATTTACAGTGGTGACTGACAATCATGTCAGAGTTAAAGAAAGATGAAGCACCTGGGTCATAAAGACCTGCTTAATCCCAAGCACACTATCTATTTGCACTTTGTGTCGGTCCATCACAGAAACCTCAGTAACAGACATTTAAGTTTGTGGTTGTGAGGTGTCAAAATGTGTAGAAGTTCAAGGGTTATGAACACTTTTGCGAGGCACTCTATGTGAATCAACAAGTGCCAAGTCCTGAAAAAATTATTTTAGGTGCTTTCAAGTTTGTTTGTTTTACATTTGCAGTGGCCTCTAGTATAAATGAAAGCCTTGTGAGTCGATCTCTGAGGGGAAAAACTGTCTTATGTCCTGATATTCAACATTTAGCCTCTGATTGTCTAATAGCAACACAACTCTACCACTGACTCTGTTTTATCAGCAATGTTGATGTTTTATCTCCACAGATAACTCAAGCTTAAACAAGTTCTGCTGTGTTGTGGAGTTGCTAATGCTAACGGTTAGCTTCTGCTAGTAGAGACGTTGTCTGCTGTTTCCTGGACGCTAAACCAATAACAGCCTTCCCCGTTGCGAGCCAAGATGGGTGAGTCCATGAATTCTCAGTTGACATTATGACGTGCTAATGTCACTGTCTTTTCTAGGGTAAAATCAAATCTCTATTTTCTTTTGGCAGCTAATGCAGGAAGCAGGGGTAGAAGACGATTTTCACATTTTTTCTGCATGTTAAACTCAGAGTGGCCGATCATATTTAAATACGAACAAGTAAAAAACGGTTTCTCTGTGAACTTGACCTTTTAAAAGAAAAATGTGTTATTTATCTATATGGATGGGCGGGGCTAAAATCTTATACCAGAAACCAGCCAATAGTGGCGCAGCGGCTGGTGTCAAATTGAACTTTTAGATTCTAGCCAGCCTATGATATCCATAGTTTTTCAATTCATTAATGCAAGTTTGGGTGCAGATTTATGTTTGTTCTTCCTCACTTTTTGCATAAAAAGTAACATAATTTCTAGCAAAAAGATCAAATATTTCCCTGAAAGTGTCTCTTTCAAAAAGGGAACAGAGTTCTTAATTCTAATAAGCTATGTGTTATTTTACGTTTTTACATGGAAAATAAATCTTGTTTTAAACCCATACTGTGCAACTTTTTCATATTTCTAACTAATTTTTTTGTGCCAGTATTTGCTAAAATGTCACTCTACAGGGTTAATGAAATGTTACTCAGACCCCCACTACCCTATGTGGCCAGAATACCGCACTTACAGCTTCAGAGTGGCGGTCCAGTCCCTGTTGGACTTGGTAAAGTGGCGCTGACATGCCTGGTGCTGCAGTCTGCTTCCAGAATGTTTCCTGCATGTTTTAGATGATGAACACAGCTGATGTTTGATTTAGTGATGAACCGCTCCTGTAGACACTAATGAAGGCTGAGGAGACATTTCAGCAGGTAGATTAAGGCAGTTTCTGTGAAGCCTTCAGATTCTCCATTGGGAAATCTCCGATGGGGGGGGGGGAAAGTACTGGGACAACAACATGACACACTCACGGCTATGGATGTCAGTCAACGGGGCAGTCCGCCATACACTGTTGAAGGAAACACAAATACATCCTTTTTCTACATAAAGGACTTAAGTACCTCGATCTGCTCTCGACTCAAAGAAAAGCCCAAGTCTAAATAGTCCAAAGTGGATGCCAAAGCCGTTTCAAACGAACTGCTGCTATCTTAGTTGTTCCACTCCATCACATCATCCCACCCACCAAACCGATAGAGCGCTGTGATTGGCATAACACAAAACTGCTCACACCAATAGTAGACATGCTGAGGCACCTATGGAGGGTGGCTAGACCAACATGCAGAGCAAAATCATTTTGCTTTGGCTCCTGTCTGTCTAGATCTCTAGGCTAACAGCTAGCTATCTCCAAAGCTAAATCGAACTGCATATAACCATTGAATTCTATGTAAACATGTAATAAGAAATTTATTGTGTAAAAAGTTAATGAAATAAAGTTTGTGTGAACTGCTATGAAATGTCTTGAGATTAGAGGTCAGGCATTAGAAACAGCAAATTAGCCATTAGTTTGTGCGTCCAATCAGAACTAAATCTGTTTAAAGTGCTAATCACAACTGACAAGCAGTGGTGCCCCCAGAAAGGTTTCATAGGGGTGGCCATGGGGCCAGAGAAAATGTTGAGGTGGCACACCAAATTGATCCTCGTAGTAACTTTGGGAAAGTTTTCATAAATTCATGGTTTGTGTGAACATTAATATGCCTTATTAAAGAACACCGTCTTCCCTGGGTGTGGACAATGGGGTGGCCAGCAATTTTCTAGGGGTGGCCATGGCCACCCCCTGGGGGCACCACTGCTGATAAGATATACATTCAAACACTATTACATTAAAATATTGTATGACATGTTGGTGGTATGTATGTAGGTTTGTTTATGACATACAGGCACCTAGAGTGATGGAAATGGAATAAATGACTAAGTCACAAAAGGATGACATGGAGACGAAAAGTTCTTCATGTTCTAGTCTGAATGGTTGGATGAGTCATTGTTCGTAAAAATGACTAAATGGAGAAAAAAATCACTATATTTTGTTCGCAAAAGAGCGCTTCTATTTTTATGACACACTCATTCCTGTCACAGACTATAAGCTCTGATGTTGTAGCTCAGATTGTTTGAGACTCAAAGGGAACACATGAATAAATCAATAAAGTAGTGTCGTTTTTAAACGTTGAACAGTTTAATGGTACGTCAGGTTAAATTCACCTTAAGCCAAGTTTTAAAACCCACAACCATCCCCATTTCCACTCTCCTCACTCTAGAAAGTGACAAAAGCATTCCAAGCAGCAAAGATATCCGTCAGAAATCTTATAACAACTTGCATCATAAACTTTCATAATATTCTAAGCAAATTTACACAAAAAAATAAGAGAAAGGGAAAGAAAAATAGCCCCGAGAAGGCAATAACAGCTGGCACTTTGAAAATAGAAAAGTGCAATAAGGCAGAACCGTCTTCTCTTCAGCGTCTTCTGTTGCCAGTCGAAGTAAATCAAATCCCACCTGCAAACATTGCTGGAAAATGAGGAGAGCCGCTGTAAAGAAAGAATAGTGGACTGGCTGCTTGCAGAATAGAGTTCTGACGATATTAAATATTTTGTTCTTGATGTCATTAAATCAAACGGAAAGACTGAATCAATAATGAATTGAATTTACTCAACTATTAAATGCTGTTTGTGTGCCCGAAGCCTTGCGGTTCATACGCTTTACTCCCCTGTGCCACGCTGTCCTCACTATTAAAAACAAATTATGATTATTTTCCTTAACACCTTGTGTTGGGTTTTGTAATTTATTAGGCAATGATTCCAGAGTCTTTGGAGACTCTGTAAATACAACCAAACTAAAAGCAATTTAAACCATAACAAGAAGCTCACTCAGGCTTTTCAACTGTTACTTTAAACATTTAACTTCAAAAGTGGTGGCCTTTCTTTAATTTATGCGAGAAGTAAATTCTGTATAGTAAATAGATGAAGTGTTGACGAAAATTGATAAAAAACTATAATCATTTTAAGTCAAAAGTCAAGCAAATAAAAAAAGACATGGAATGGAGTGATCCCCAAATCTTTAAGCTTTTGAGCCACACGATTACAGCGACTGAGATATTAAACCCCAACTATCATTGGAAAAATTATACAAACACGGCTAATAAACTAATCAAAAATTGATATAATGACAATACAAATATTTACTAGCCTGGCAAGCCATCCTATATAAGTGAATGTATAGTCTGGCCACAGTCCACTGACGGCTCTCAGTCGTAGGGCGGCATCTATGGTTGTTTTCCACATGCTATTGGATAACAAACAACGTGGCGTACTCACCGCTACGGACGTCAGTCAACCGGGCAGTCCGCCATACTCCGTCAAAGAAGATGCAAAGTACCTCTGTCTGCTTGAGTCAAAGGAAAGCCCAAGTCAAAATTGTCCAAAGTTAATGCCAATGCCGTTTCAAACAAGTCATCTTTGTTTTTTCAGTAACATCTGATCCCGCCTACCAATACAGTGCTGTGATTGGACCACTACGGAGCCATTGCCATCTTAGTTTCGCTCAGTCGCAGTAACATCCCGCCCACCTGGCTGATAGAGCACTGTGATATGACCACTAAAACAACAGAGTGCAGTGATTGGCCCACCAAACAAATTGAGCGCTGTAATTTTACTGCTAAGGATGTCAATCATGGGGCAGTCCCCCATACAGTCGAAGAAGATGTAACATCCCGCCCACCAAAAAGATAGAGTGCTTGATTGGACCAGCATCAGACGTCCAGGGCTGCTTTGGTTCCAATGAAGCATGGCTAGACCGATCATTGTTATACAATTTCAATTCCTTTGCGGCCATTTGTTGTAGCAAGCATGGTCAAAGTAAGCTATTAGCAATCGTTTTGAATGTACTTTTAGTTCTGGTGGTCATCCCATGACCTGTTTGATGTTTCAAGACCCCAACGTTGAGAACGGTGCAATAGGAAATCTTTTTCTCGAGCATTTTTTGGGGTTCGGGGCAGGATCTGGGAGTTTTTTTACCTGTTGCTTGGGGGTGTTTTCCCAGATTGTTGGTTGCACTGAGCTGCTGTGATTTTCAAGTTGAGAATAAACCAAGAAAGTTAAAAACAACCTTGTTTTTCTCCATAAAACACAATATTTGCTAGCATACTGACCTGCCTTACTTTAGGATTTATGGCTGAATGTTTTTATGGTTGTTAATAGGGGTGTAACAATATCCAAATCTCACGATACAATACTGTCACAATATGAACCTCACGATACAATATTTATTGCGATATTGTGGGGAGGCTCACGATAAAAAGACTCACAACATAAAATACTTTGACTGGAATCCTCCGTGCTGCGTTCATCGCTGTAGCCTCCATCCTCCATGTTTGTTTTTCTTTGCTGTGTGGGCTGCACGCACTCCCATTGGCGAACTGGCCGATGACGCGGAAGCAAAGGATCATGGTCTACGTAGTTTACTTTGCTATGCTCCAGTGGAGCAGACTGAAAAGTGTTATTTTTATCTCAAGACGTACTGTACGATATCGTGACAAGACCACAACGATATTGTGGTCATTTTACTACGACGATATCACGATATTGCCAGTATTGTTACAGCCCTAGTTGTTAAATATTACATCAGATTCTGTGAATCTTACGGCCAGAATATACTTGCTGTTTAGCGACTCATACATGTGTTTAAAATGGCTGCCATGTGTAGCTTGCCTTGATTTGAAGTGTCGTTTGTGCTCGTCTCCCGAAATTAACGCAACACGCCGGAGCGCTGTAATATACGAGTAACCAGTAGCTGGAGCTGACAAAACAAGAAAGACACACTCACCATGGTGACTCCGTCTCTGGTTTAGAGGTCTACGATACACGATCTACGATAGCGCTGCTGTCTTTTTTCTGCCGTAATCTCAAAATTAACCAGTTACTGATTTCTTTTATTGATGCCATGTTTGTTTTGGTTGTCCCGGCTCTCTGTCCGGTCTGAGTACTCTTGTTTGCCCCCTAGTGGAACACTCCGGTACTACATGCAGTGCAGCGCCGTGTAACAGCAAGTATATGAACAAAGACGCAGCCTGCTGTCTGCACCAACGCGAGGGTAAACTGCAAGTATATTCCGGCCCTAAGGGGGAGCCTGTAGAAATGGGGTTGGGCCTTTTCCAAGATCGTCCACTCTACTTTAAATCCCTGACTTTTAAATTCACAGAAAATGACAGGGTTCAAAAAAGATGACCAGATCTTTAAAAACCATAGTCCAAAGCCAGGAACTGACATTAAAAGGGTGAAAAGGCTTCTCAATAGCTTTGTTTGCTGGTACTAAATACTTCAGTGCTGCAGTATTTTAATATCTATAAGAAAACAGCAAGTTTATGGCTAGAGTCTGTACCCAATGGTGAAGAGAACATTTTCATGGTTGGTTTGGGTCTTTTTCTCACCATCACCATCTTCTCCTGATACTACAACTAAATGATTTATCTTTTCAGGATAAAAGAAGAAACAAAGCATAAGTTGGCATGACTTGAAACACCAAAAAATACAATAACAAGGACACTAGTATCCAACATGGTGAGAGTGTGTTCTGTCATTCTCTTTCATGATTGCAATCATGTCAAAGGGCTGAGAGTCTCTTATTCATGCTCATTTCGTACTCCTACTCACCCTGTTTTTGTATTACATTGTTATGAAGAAAATGAGAGCCAAAACACCCAAATAAAAAAATGAAAAGATTACCAATCACTCAGTGTTTACTGTGGCTGTCAGTCTCATTGTTAAGACAAGAAAATCATTGTTCAGAATCAGTCAAAACCACGTCCTCAGACATAGACAGACTCGGCGAACAATTACTGGTATAAAACCCTGCGTCACATCAGAAGTGACACCCAGTTTGGGTTGTCTGTTTTGAATTGCTAATTAAAATCATCAAAGCATCTTTCTAAGAAAAGTTGTAGAGGATTTGAGGCCCTTAACATACCATAATAGCAAATGTTTTTATTGGAGTCTCTAATAGTGAATATCAGCTAATTATAAAGTCAAAGTCCCATTAGTCATCATCAAAATAGGACAGACCTAAAAGTACAATACTATTTTAAGTACATTTTGGTAATGGTATTGTTTTTAAATTATAATAATCCATCCATCCATTTTCTGTAACCACTTATCCTCACAGGGTCGCGGGAGGCTGGTGCCTATCTCCAGCAGTCACTGTGCAAACAGGCGGGGTACACCCTGGACAGGTTGCCAGTCCATCGCAGGGCAACACAGAGACACACAGGACAAACAACCAAGCACACACTCACACCTAAAGACAATTTAGAGAGCCCAAACAACCTGGCAGTCATGTTTTTGGACTGTGGGGGGAAGCCAGGGTACCTGGAGAGAGCCCACGCGTGCACAGGGAGAGCATGCAAACTCCATGCAGAAAGACCCCAGGCCGGGATGTGAACCCAGAACCTTCTTGCTGCAAGGCAACTGCGCTAACCACCGTGCCACTGTGCAGCCCTGTAATTATAATAATAATAATAATAATAATAATGGGTTGATAGAATGTGTGTGCAATTTGATTTGATTTAGCACCATTAGAGACAGAAATGACGGCAAAAACACATGAAGAGGGATTTCTGATCACTCATTTGATTGTAGTTAAAAAAGATTTACATGTAGTCAAGGTTCTGGGCTTTGTGTAGAGGTGCAGCTTGACAATATGGACTATATATTTAGGGCATGTATTTTGCTGCTAAACTTCAACATCCCCCAATTGGTGGACCCTCGAGCTTAAAGGGTTTTAAATGTGTTAATTTTTTTTAATGCGTAATTTTTTCTAATTAATTAATCACAATTAACGCGTTACATTCCCGCCCCTAATAAAAACCCATTCTATCAAAGTGTGCAGGTGCAACTCACTTTCAATAAAAAGCTGTGAGGCCCGACAAATCCGGCCCCAAGCTCAGATCATCCAATCAAAATCAAGGATTACGCACACATGAGGTTATGTTTGTGTTCTGTGGGATAGACTTGAGTAGGGGGCCATGCTGGCCATCCTGGTTAGCTATCAAGACTTTGTTAATTGAACAAAAATTTGAGATTAAACCAGGGGTCTGTAACTAATATCAAGGAGAGGGTCACAGCCAGACCCGGGGTGGAGGTGGGGGTGCGGCTGACTGAGAAAGTGTGTGGCTGGGAAGAAGCCACCATCTTGGGATCACTGGATTAAACTTTTGGGATTATTGGTAGTTGACAGAGGAGTTATTGGGGGGTTAGACATTCAGCGAAACTCGCGAGTAAACCATTTCGCTGCTGTTCCGCGACGCAGATGCTTCCAGTGTGAAGCAGGGGTTAAGGATCAGCTCTGAGTCCCTACTTGGTGATGGACAAGCTGACAGACAGTTAGGCAAGAATTTTAATGGACTATAAATAGGGTTGAGCATCGATTGGAACCGATGCCAATTGTCAGTTTTTCCCAAAATTGTTCAGTTTTTAAATTTCTATTCCTAATTTTGATTCCCAGTCCGCCGACCGGAAGAAGATGCTACCAAATATCAAGGAAGAAGAATCCATCGGAAGTGTCTGAGTTACCGTACAGTCGTGGAAAATGTGCAGAGGCGTTCTAAAGTGTGGTTTTGGCCGCCGATCAAAATCGGACCATCTCCGTGGGAAAAAACTTTATCTGTAAATTCCGATCAACGCCTTTCAGCTGTCACTCTCACTTTGAAGCCCGCAGAGACCATGTGTGTGGCCTTATCTCTCTCCCCACTTCCTTCACACTGTGGAGGCGCCCAGCGGCAAAGTCTAAACAAACATTTTTTGCTTTTCTGCACTATTTAGACTGTTGAGAGCTTTAAATGGTTTAAATCTGTTCGATTGTTACTGATAGCAGCTACATTAAAGTTTCAGTTTCCCTTTTGACTGAATAGTTGCAGCATGTTGGTGTCGATTCTAAGAGAGAATTTTAAATGAAAACAACTGGACTTTTCTGGTTATTTGCCTCTCTTTCAAGCGGCTCCTTCAGTTCTAACCCTTGGGTTGTGAGTAGGAGGCTTAGAAGCTGTGGTCAGAAACAAACACACTGCAAGTCTTTTTTCCTCTTAAACGTAAAAGCATGTTTGTTGCCTAAATTAAGGTGATGTTATTGTTCATAGAATTAAAATTCATGTTGAAGTTCAGGCTATTTCATCCAGTAAGACCTATGGTCAACATTTAAAACATGTAACGCTTCTGGACCCTGCCTCTTGAAAGAATCAGAATCGATAGGAACTGGAATTGAAATGAGGAATCAGAATTGTTCAAATTCAAATGATGCCCAAACCCTAGCTATGAAGCTTCCTGATGACATCTGTAATGAGAGTCGGGGACAGGTGGAGGAAATTCTCTGGATGTTCAAGTTTGCCCTGGAAAGTAGAGGAATGAAAATTAGCCATAGCAAGACAGAATATGTGTGCTTATGAGACTCAAGAGGAACAGTAGGGTTATGGGAATCAGAGAGGTTGGCGGTTCCAAGTACTTAGGTCCATCACTCCAGAGTAATGGAGAGTGTGGGAAAGAGGTGAAGAAGCAGCTTGGAACGGATGGAGGTAAGTGTCAGGTGTGATAGGAGTTTCTGCAAGAATGAAAAGAAAGATCTTAGTATCACACCTGGTCACCACAGTCACCAGACTTCACCCATGTCAGTACCTCTCCAGTCTACTATTCCAGGACTTGCTGTAATCATTTCTCCTTTACTGTTCCCCAGACAAGATTATGATCTATTCGCCGTTTTCTTTCAAGCAGAAAACCGATCAGCATCATAGCCAAGACAGCGAGGCTGAGGAACAACTTCCTCCCCGAGGCTCATAAACAGCTTTGTCTCTAACATACTATTAAATCACAACAACACATGAATCTGAATGTGAATTAAAAGCTCTATCTGCACTTGGACTCAGAATTTGCCTCAGGAATGGTAGCAGAATTGGCTGCTGTTTCACCAAAAAGCCTTCCAGTCATCAAGGGGGCCCTTGGCACTCGTACAATCTCCTCGTTGGCCGACAAAGCCCCTTCTGCTCCTGAGCCAACAACCCAGTAGGCTCTAAACCATTATGCTACCACTAGTCACCCTAACATTGATGTCTTTGTATATTGCACCAGCAGCTGACCTCTATCCAGTCTCCAGATCGAGACGCCTCCACCAGAGGTTATCGGTTCCCTTTTCTCCAGGTTAACTTCTAATGATAGATGTCAGAAGGTCACCTTCAATCCTGCTAAAGACAATTATGGTCAGTTTACACTACATATCTCCTGAGCTAAACACCAGCAAGATTATAAATCTGGTGCAGCAATAATCTCCCTCACTAATCCAAGGCTTTGAATGGATATAGTGTTCAGCCGAATGCTACAACGTGTTGACAGCCTCTATGTAATCCATACGGAGGGTAACAACAACTGAAACCTTAAGACAACAAAAAGACATCATATGATGGTGAAATAAAAACAAAACAGTCAAAAAAAAAGGTTTCTTTAGCTTTTTATGCATCCCATCTGTGCTTTGGCTCGATATTTGCTGTACCCGCGTATCTTGTTCCACATTAAAGCACCGAGCACATTTCAGATTGAAACACAAATCTATGCTTAATATGCTCGCAGCATTTTTAACAGATGTCCTGCTGCCTAATGTGAGGTAAAATCACCAGAGGCCTTTGTACCCAAATTGAAAATCTGACAAGACACACTACGCTGCTCTTGAACCATCCTCCCAGGTGGAGCCTTGTATAATGCAAATAGGCCACACAAACAGCTCAAATAATGCTGCAATTTTAACTTCAGCTGATGTAATGCTGTGTCTCCCGGGCCTTGAAAATGAGATTTAGCAGTTTATAGAATAACTGCTTTTAATGAGGTTTGAGGTTTTTCTTTCAAAACAGCAAAGAGAGTAGCAGACATGATCCGGCAAAATATATACCGGTAGTAATTATGACATCATCATATATGTGATGTCCTATTAAACCTTTTTAATTGAGAGTGAGAGATAAATGTGTGGCTAAGTAAAATCTTGAAAAAGTACTAAAGCAAACAACTAAATAAGTACCAGTTATAGAGATACATTAGTCTGCTGGGAAACCCAACAATGCTGAAGCATCTACTGCAACAATATATGTTTGTAAAAGGGCTTCAGCGTATTTTCAACTAGTTTTTAAAATATTTAAAACTTGAATATTTGTGACAAATTTCATCACAACCATCCTAATGCAAAAGGTATGCAGAGGAACTGAGAAGTGGTCTGTGGTCACCATCTGCAAAACCACTTCCTTATTGGGGATGTCCTGCTAATTGCCTATAATGTCCACCTGTTGTCTGTTCCATTTGCACAACAGCAGGTGAAACTGATTGTCCATAAGTGTTGCTTCCTAAGTGGACAGTTTGATTTCACACGTGTGATTGACTTGGAGTCACATTGTGTTAAGTGTTCCCTTTGTTTTTTTGAGCAGTATATATATATATATATACAAATATATATGCAAATGGCAAAGAATAAAATGAAACTATTGGAAGATGCACGACTTTTGTCAACATCAGGATTATCCTGAGCCTATTAGGGTAGGAAGAATTGGGATTACCACACTGCCGTGCTATTAAGCTGTCAGCAAGGTTATTTCATGGTTGCTTTTATTATTCGTAGCACATCATTTCACATTGTCTACATGCCTACACATGGTTCATAATACTTGAAATGGACAGGTTTCACTATTTGCCAAAGCAGAAAGGTTATGAGACAAGAGTTTATTGCAGTTCAACAGTGTTTCTCAGTTTTTTCTTTCTACTTCCATGAATATTTTTTTTCTATGAGGTAATAAAACACTACGAAACAAGCTAGACTAGCCTTGTGATAGTAATCAACTTTACCATCAACGCTGTCATTGACTTGGTCATTGGAGAGTTCTTTAATCTGCTCTATCTGATGCTTGTTGCCTTCATCTTTGTCCATCTCTCCCCCCAGCAAACACTTTTGCATGCACCCCTTCCTATGTCCTAAAGAAATTAGAAGTGTTGGCACCACTGCTAGAACCATTTTTCCACTGTGTCAGATTGTTTTCCATCATCCTCAATCAATCCACATTTTGTTCTGCCTTATGTATCAGACTGATTGACAGGAGAGCAAGAAAAGGGTGTCAAAAAACCCATTGGCAAAGGTTAACTAGCTATGAGGTATGAGGGCGTGAAACTATATAGTAGATCATTTCCAATCAAGTAGTAATACACCCTCCATCCTCAATAATTGAATGCTCTCTTCTCTTTTTAACGTCTCAACAGATCTACTTATGATGGAAAAAAGGAAACGGTATTTTAAGAGCCTTTCTTCTTTCTGAAGAATAAAATCAAAGCAGAATGCCAAACCTGGAATGGTCAGACCTTGGATGAGTGTTTTTAGTAATAATGTTTGAAACCCAAGTGAGTATTTATCTGAAAATGTTATCTAAAATCTAAGTCCATCCATCTATCCATCCTTCCATTTTCTACCACTCGTTCAATAATGAGTTGTGTGTAGGAAGAAAACCCCAAACATCTGGTTCTGTATTGACATTGTCCAGCTCCTCATAGGGAATTCCAAGTTGTTCCAAGGCAAGAAAATGTAAATATCTCCTTCAGTGAGTTCTGAGCCTGTAGGGTTTGCGTGGAAATCATCAAAAGGCCAATGAAAGGCATTTAGACACCAGAGGTGCCTCAGCTGACTACTTTGAATACAGAGAAGTAGCAGCTCTACTTCTTGTTCCCCCCAACTGGCATTGGGAAGAATTCAGGAATCTAATTTCATAACCATATATGTCTTTTGAAATTTAAATCAACCAACAAATCAAGTGCTTTGGTCTTTTTCTCCATGGCAAAGTAGAATGGTGGCTTTCATTACTGCTGGTTCCCCTAGGGGCCTCAGGCACAAACAATCTACAAAGCCACAGCTTCTAAAATCCACATCTCCAATGGCCTGTTGGATTGTATGTCCCCAACCTCCCTCAGACGTGAGGTAAAAGTTCTCTTTGAGGAATAATTTTAAGATCTCACTGACAGCAGTCTCCAGTTTATCTTCATTATTCATTTGGATTTTTCAGATATATCGCACCTTCCTCTGCCACTTGTACCAACATACCACTCAACACCACTCTATCGCTCTCTTTACTCAAGTATAAAAATATGGGACCATGATCTGATAACACAATCACAGATATGGCCACTACATTTTGGCCCATAGTCGCCTGGTACCAACTACATTTATGAACCAAGTATGCTTATAGCCTAACCAGCATGCATAGATGGGCACCATATGCTCCAATGGATTTTCTTGCTCAATACACATTGTAGCAATGTTTATTTACCTTAAATTACTGACAGTTTTGGCGACACACAGCCGCCATCTTCAGAGCCTCGCCAGCATTGATGACATCACTTCTGCTGTTTATCCTCGGGCAGTAGGGGATGATGTCACCCCCTACTGCCCACGCCTTCCCGGTCAATCACCACATCCCATGAATGATCCAGCGTATAAACTCCGAAGTGAAGACACACCAGAGCAGCCAAAGAAGAAGCAGATAACACAATAAACAAATCAGCCATAACAAAAAAGCGGAAGAGAAAATCATATAATCGACTGGGACAGCACACGGATCATAACGACAGAACAACAAAAGTACAGAAGATGGATAAAAGAAGCAATCGAGATAAGGAGATGTGGACCCTGGACCATGAATAGGGATGAAGGAGTTTATATGCTGGATCATTCATGGGACGTGTTAATTGACCTGGAAGGCACGGGGAGTAGGGGGCAACATTGTCCTCTACTGCCCGCGGATAAACAGCCGTTTGGGTGCCAACAGGGTTTGTCCCTGGTTTCCATGATGGTCCCACAGGGGTTTGCCCACATACATTTTAGCCCTCATAGAGAGACCCAGATGGTTTGACTTATGCATGGGCTTTTTAAAATCTATGTGGGAAAATCTCTGTGGGGCCACCATGGAAACCCCAGACAAACCCTGTTGGGACCAATACGGTTTGCCCATATGTATCTATATGGGGCCCATCTATGTATTAGGGGTGGAGCCGAACCTGAATACGGTATTCGGAAAGGCACAAATAACGGGTTTTTTTTATGAATACTTTTCTCTAACAAACACTTGAAAAATATTTGTATTCGGGAAGAAGAGAAACTTCATATCAAAAAGCTGCATTGCCTCATTAGACCCCCCCCCCCCCCCCCCCCCCCGTTCTCACGGATAGCACGGTTCCACTCGAATACAAATACTAGTTGCTTTGCACACCCCTACACTGCCAATGCCCACATGGAACTAATTCCAGGACATCATCCAGTGATCTTTTTTTTCAGAGGGTTTATTTGTTTATTTCCTAATATTATTTCGGCAAATTTCATTCATCAGTAATTCACGATACAAGCGTCAAACAGAAATCTTCCAAGTGGGAAAAAAATGAGAGGAAGAAGAAAAATCTTATATGACCTACCCCCAAGATCTTAATTAAATAGACGCGGGATAGACGCTATTTCTTGCTGCCTAGGTTCCAGTGCACCCAATATTGATTGTTCTACCTTCAGGTGTTCTTATCATTCATTCCGAATTGTTTCAGCCAATCAAGAGGAGCAATCTAGATACAAAAAAATAAAAATACAAATCAAAACATTTAAAGAAAGTGTCCAACTCAAACTGGTAATTCAAACGTGCAGAGTCTGGTGTTTTCTATGCTTAGTTGTCAAATCCTACAAGTATAGGGGGAATCTTTCCTAGCCTTTTAGTAAAATGAGCCCCACTACCGCCCACACACACACACACACACACACACACACACACACACACACACACACACACACACACACACACACACACACACACACACACACATCATTAGGGAATGCTGGCTCATCCGATGGTTATGCCTGTGCGCGCTCTGCTGCCGTACACTCTTTCATCATCCAACATGAGCACCTAACCACTACCCCCTCCCCGTCAGCCACCCCCACGTTTCTGTGTTGGTATCACCCCTTTTGTGATGACGCAAATGCTGTAAACACAGCACTCAGACAAATTTGTGTCCTCTTCTGTACATCTCCCACCATCTCCAGCATTGTCTGCCTTTTGGCCTCGATCCATAGCGTTATTGATGGAATCCCTCTAGACGCAAACACACAGGGTCCCGCGCTTGCACACACACACACACACACACACACATACACACACATTGCCCACTCGACCGTTCAATCACACAGAGAGCGAGACCCCGGTGACTAATGCTAGCTGATCCTTGGTGACCAATAAAAAGAGCCTGGAGACTGACAGGTTGCTCTGCAGCTCAGATTTATTAGGTGGGGTCTCTCATCCCCCACCTTCCCTCACCCTAATTACTTTTCTTTACCTCCTCTTGTTTTATTTTCTCTCTTTCATTTCTGATTCTGCCCTCACTGTCCCCCTCTCTCCCTGCTTCCCCAAGCCAATCCTTTGCTTTTCATTTCTTTTTTTCCCGTATGGAGTGGAGGAAAAGAGACTGCAGTCATTTACAAACTCTTGATGTCTGAGTGACGGGTTTCTCTTTATATAATTAGTTGAGACGTTGAGGAGGAGAAGTGGGTGGGGGGAGGGCTATATTGGGGAAATATAGTGAGAGACAGATAGAGATGGATGATAACAATGTAATCTTGGGGGGACTGTGAAGACTGAGGTAATGGATATTGTAGATCCCAGTAACGGCGAGACAGGAGAAGGATTAAGTGCTGCAAAGCAAACTTGTGCAATGCAACATGCACAAGTGTGCACGCGCATCAAGGCAAGGCCACAAACTTGGCTTCAATATTACAGCGATGAAAAAGTGTTGCTGTGTACACCTGTTTTAATCCACCACCATGGTAAAATAAACTATCAGTGTCTGCTGAGTACTTTTGCTTGAGATTATTTCCCAAAGTCAAGAAAACCCAACTGGAGGAGGCAAATGTGCTGTTTTTATCCGCGAGTGGAAGCATGGATGTGAAAGGTTAAATGGCTTCTCTTGATGGTAAGACACTCTCATTATATAATATACCAAAGGATAAAGGTTACAGGTTTACAGAGACACGAGGTTAAAATGGCTCGGCTGTAATTTACTAAAAGTCATCATTTAGCTGAATATCGTTTCTCTTCTCTGTAAGATATGCAAGGCTGTTTGAAGATTTGAAGCCATTGCACACTTCCTACTGAGCAACTGATCTGATCTAGTCAAAAAGAAGCATTTGTTTCTACTAGAGACCACTGCAGATGTATTAAAAATATGAGTAAAGTTAATCTTTAATGTTTGCAACATTCAACCTACTGGTTTTCTAAACAGAGATCAAACAGTCTTGAAGTGGAACCTGACATCCACACATTGCACCAAACATTTCCTGTTCCTCTTGCATGTATTGGGTTCACAGGAAGGGTTGGCTCCGCATTGATGCAGACGTTGAACTGGTCTGTTGTGATGATTTGGATTAACCAGTTGATCTACATTCCAGCCTTCATGTATGGTCATTAGCTTTGAAAAATGACCAAAAGAACAAGATTGAGAATACAGGCGACAGCTTCCTCAGGTGTTTCAGGCATGCTCTTCTGGGACAAGAGCATCTGGGGCCAGCCCAGGACAAGCCGGAGAGATTATACCTCTAGATTGACCTTGATGTAGCCTGGCAAGCCAATGCAGTATATAGTCTGGCCATGACCCATAGACAGATCTCAGTCATGGGGCGGAATCTCCGGTTGTTTTTCAAACTGTCTCTGCATGCTATTGGAGAACAAACAACGTGACGTAGTCACCGCTACAGATGTCAGCCAATGGGGCAGTCTGCCTTATGCTGTCAAGGAACACACAAATACATCCTTTTTCTAAATTAAGGAATTAAAGTGGCTGTCCAGAGTTTTCTCCTTTCTGGAATTATGTATGATTTTTTAAAAATTTGTAAAAGTGATTGTCTTATCATGTAGCGTGATATAATGTAAGCGATAAGTTTTTTTTTAAATTTTTGTTAAGCCCGCCCCCTGCCCCGTAGAGCTCCATGCAATAGGAAACTGAGCTCCAGTCAGAGACTACCGCTTACGTGCTCCAGCATTTAAGGAAGCGCCTCAGCTGATGCAGAGTTGATGAACTTTTCATGGACAAGTAAGTCTTTAAAAAATAAATATATGAAAACACAACATGACATGAGAATAATAATTGTAAAACAACGTGTTTTAGCTCTGTTTGTCGGCTACAGAAGCACATTCATAAACAAGAAATGTGCAGGCGCCATCTTAAAAAACCAAATCGAGTGACACTTGGCGCGATGTGATTGTTAGCCACTTGATGGTGCCATCAGTGAAAGAAATACTCTGGACAGCCACTATAAGTACCGCTATCTGCCTTTATTTCAAAGAAAAGCCCAAGTCTAAATAATCCAAAATTGATGCCAAAGTTGTTTCAAATGAGCCGTCTCCATCTTAGTTTTGCTCAGTCACAGTAACATCCTGCCCACCAAACTGATAGAGTTCTGTGATTGGCCCACCAAACCGATAGTGATTGTCAGGCCACAAGACTGGTCTGGCCTGGTACAGTCAGTCAGTCTGAACCGTTGATACAAGTCTAACACAAGTGGCTGGGTCATAGATATTCTGGACGTCCTTGTGAATGGGTGAATAAACAAAGGTTTACGTCATTTACCATCCTGGGTTCGTAAAGTGCTCTTTTACTGCAACTTTTCTTGTTCCTCACACTTTAATTTAGGATGAACGGTAAGATAAGAACGCAAACTTTGAAATACTTTCTGATTGAAATCACAAATGGCTTTGTTTGGAAATAGAACAAATGTGTGCTTTTTGGGTACCTTTGCATTTTCGTGGTGGTTGAGCATCCAAAACAAGAGCAGTGTGAGAAGGTACTGACATTTTTGTCATTAATATATAAATACAAAGAAACCTTTCAGATGAAAACAGCTGGAGCTTATTATCTTGCAAAATAGCTCATCTAATTTCTTTGATGTGTTCTGAGAGGTTTTTAAAGATGTCAGACTGGAAAGTGTACCTGCCAGAATGAAGCTGAGGCTGACAGCTGATCTTACAGTTTCAGATGAACGCACACGAAAAGAAACTGCTTTGTACATCCTGTCATTAGTCTTTTGAACCACCATGATTTTTGTGTTTTGCATGATGTCACAAATAAAAGAAATTCTGTATGACAATTTATAGCAAGGTTACATCAAATGAGTGAGTAGCCTACACATGATGAAGTAAAAGTTGTCAGAAAGTAAAGTTTTTATATCTGATAATTAAAAAAAACCAAATTCCAGAAATGAAGAAACAACCTTGTGTTGGCACAACGATCTTAACATGGATGGTCAGAGTCCTCGGTGTATTCTGGGTTGCACTTTAAATATGCATCAGATGTTCAGACAGATTCTGCCTTTCATGAGAAAGACCGTACAAGCACTTTCAAGCTGAATTTCTCCAAAAAGACAAACACAGTGTGACACTTTGTCATGTTTGTACAGGATTTGCTTGAAAAGTTACATGATACAGTTTCTGTCAGATCTGGAGCAACATCTGGCCATTTCAGACGTTTCTTATGGCTTTGTTTTAGTTCTCTGACAAACTACATTATATTAGTAATACATTTTAAAGACACGTTGGGAGATCTGCAAAACAAGCTAGCTTCAAACATTTTTTCATGCCTCTTAACAACATTCTAACATAGTCTCTCGCATTTGTCTAAAAACTTTAGCCAACTCAGTCCAATCAATCATTGGACCATCTGGTTGTCTGTCTCACCGGACTGCCGCATTTATCTGGGTGATCTCCATTCATTACGCACTCACGTATTTAACAACAGAGCACCACTGGTGTGAGAGGTTCTCCGCTCAATAACATCAGAGAAGGAGAACCAGCCGGCTGCTACCACTTCAACTTTAGGACAAACTACCAGAGTCCCAAAAAGAAAAACACCATTTGAAGTCACGGACAACAAAAGATGTTTGGACCTAGAAAACGGTGACTGGTGTTTAGCGCTCTCTCGTTTCCTCTGGCAATGTGGGTTCTGGTATCAGGCAGACGAGGTCTAGGGAGGATAACCGATGGGAGAGATGTGTCATGTAATGGATACATTCCTGTTCTTTGGAAAGTTTACTGACACCTAGTGGTGACAAAGGAAGATGTGTTATGTAAAGAAGTGACATAAAAGGAAGTAATGGGACATAGGGAGCCATCTTCAGATGGTAGTGTGCTCCTTTGTTTCATATTTTGTATTCTTATTTTTGTACAGTTTTACAAGCTAAATATGCCTTGTTTTGCTCAATAAATCCTGCCAAATACAACAAGTGGCTGTTTCTTGGAGAATTAAGTGCTGGGAAACAAAGATTGTTAAGCTAGCTGTATAGCTGAAATTACGTTGCCTACAACAAACTTTAGTGAGGACAGCATAGTAGTTCTGTCACTGTGTTTATGTTTAAAAGCTAGCTTGTTTCGCAGATTTTCCATTGCACTAGGTGTTGTGTCCACCACTAGGGGGCAGACTAGGAGAGGAAGTGAGGCATGAGAGACAGAGAAGAAGAGGTAGGAGTTAAAGGAGTCATCACCTATAATACCGTGGATATCTACGTCCTATTATAGTCTTTTAGTCTTATAGTCTTTACACAAACCGATCGGAGTTTTGTTTCCCATAACACGGATTATAACACAAGTCGTCAACGGTAAGACATCATTTATGCGTTTCATGTTAAGAAATGAGCTTTGTTGTGCTGGTTTGTTCGCTGCTGGTTCATATTTGTTTATATTAGGCCGTTGTGCCGACATATAGGCCAGAACTCAAGTTCTCGTTTTGGAGTGCGCGTGCTCGTGGGGTGCGTGTGAGCTGGTTGAAGAAGGCAAGATTAAACAAACGCTTCAATGTTAAATATCGGCTTCTCAGCCAGTGAAAAATCATTAGGAAGCCATCATAGACATTTTTCAAGTGGAAAAGTCAAAATTTCAGGTGATGACTCCTTTAAGATGGATGCCTAAGCCTGTACATGTGGGCAAGTTCAAATAAAGTTTGTAAAATGAATTCTGCCTTCTGGTGCTACTTTCTGCCACAACAGCCAGCCATAACACTAGGGTTTACGTATACCAAAAAGGATTCATCAGGTCAACCACCGTTTTATAATTGTTTGATAACCAAGCGTGTTACACAAGTCCTTTGGACATTACATTTTACGACCCATATTGTCGCTAATCTACTGACCACCCAGCCCCATGGGGCCATCATGGAAAACCATGAACAAACCCTGTTGGGACCCAAACGGCTTGCCTATATATATTACATATGGGGCCCACCTATATGTGCTGGCCGGGCAATGGGTAGTTTATGGAACAAGTTTGTATCCAGGATCTCATTGATTTGATCATGATTCAATCACATAAAACTGGGCGAGTCCCAATTTATTTTTCATCCCTCGCTCCATTGGTCAACTTGCAACCAAACAAGAAATTTAAACTTCTTTACCTGAAGGAGAAACCTTCTAAAATTGATAGTTTCCTTGTCAAGAACCACAGTATTTTGAGTGGGCGTACTGGAGAGCCTCCCTTGCACATTTTATTCATTTACTATTGAGGAACCAACAACGTCTAATGGCAAGCACACCTGAAGACAAGCACAATAACATTGATACAGCTTTAGAAAACTGGCTTTAAATATTTGTATATATTTATCAATAGAGCTGTCAAAACAGTCGTGGCAAACGTGGACTAAGTCACAAATATTTTTATTGGAAATGCATAAAGATCTTTTTTTAAGGCAAGGCTACAGAAGAGGATTAGGGCCACTGGAAAAAAAAAGAATCTGACTTTTGTCTTAGAATTCTGACTTAAGGGTTGAATATGGAACAATTTTATTAAAAAAGCTATATTTAAAAAAAATAATATCTCCACAGGGTGTTTAGATGTGTGCAGAATGAAGGTACAATATTTCTTTTAAAAGCTATATTTTAATTAAAAAAATAATCAAATATTTATTTTGTGTAATATTACCACAACGGTGTCTTATGAACGCACCATGGCGGCATGACGTTGCAGGAATTTTGCGGCATTTGTGCCACCACACTTGGTAGAAATATGGCCGCAACGGCGGACATGTGAATGCACATTATGCCTTGGCGCAACTGAGGGAGGTGTTATGACCACGTGGGGAGTTACTGCCAAGCTCCGGCCAGCAACTATATTGAAAATTAAAGTAAACACGGGCATAAGTTTCGCTTTTGTAAACAGAATCAGCTGAGATGGCAAACTGGAGCGATGCAGAGCTCCAGGAGCTTCTCTCCGTAGTCTTCGAAGTCTGTGGCAGCACAGAGACTACCTAGATACCATCTTTATGCATCCATCGCGTAATCTTTTGTAAAAAGGACACGATTGAGCCACATTACCACCACGGTCTGACCACTTATAAATGACCAAACGCTCCCTGATGCCGCATTGGCGTTGCGGCAAATTGGCGGCATTGTTTAATAAAAGAGGCTAAAATCTCTATGGAAGAGCCTAGACACCCTGCAGAGAAAACTCATTTCGGCCGCTTTTATCCACAATCTTGTTCTTTCAGTCAATACCCAAAGCTCGTGAGGGTAGGAACATAGATAAACCGTTAAATTGAGAGCTTCACCTTCAGGCTCAGCTTTCTCTTCACCTTGACAGACTGGTACAACACCCGCATCACTGCAGACGCAGCATCAATCCGCCTATTGATCTCGCGCTCCATCTTTCCTTCACTCGTGAATGTGAACTTTCTGAGAATTGTATTCAAATCGCTCAAGATCATGCTTACCCCGGCTTTCCACCAGCTGCAAAAGCGGCGTTTAACGAAATAGTGGCATTTTGTCCGCGAGCTCCCTTCCAACCGGGAGTGCTTCTGATGCAAAACGGGAGCGAAAGCGTTTCACACAGCTGATCCCGTGAGGGCACACAATCACGGGTTTGCTCGGGAATTGCAACACCACATGTGATTTTAGAAGTCCACACAATAAAAAGCAGAGAAAGATGGCTGCATGTATCCAAAAAGGTCTGTGGTTTATTTTCTGTTCGGTTTACATCGGCTACGGGGGTTTCACAGATACATACTGCACGTGACTTTTATTTTGAAAGTTTCCAGATGTTTCACACTGCCCTTGAGTTTGACTTCCTGTTTGTCCCAATCTAAACTGCGGAGTTCGACGCGTTTTAGAAGCGTAGAGTGTAAAAAATAGACTTGAGATGTAATGATAGCGTCCCTTCACTTCTGGGATGTGTCCAGAACATTACACATAACTGTCCACTATAACGGCGGCTAATTGCCACGTAGTACATTTCACTGCCGTTTTACAACGCTTTCACTGGCGGTGGAAAGCCAGGGTTAGCATAAAAGCAACCTTGCTTAAAGCTGCAGTAGCAAATGTACAAAACAAGCAAGCTTTTAAGCACAAACACGGTCACAGAACTCTCACCCCTCCCATCGGCTAACATCCCTAGGTCACGTGTGCCTGATATGGGAGCCCACATTGCCAGAGGAAACGAGACAGCGCTAAACACCAGTCGCCGTTTTCTAAGTCCAAACATCTTTTGTTGTCCATGACTTCAAATGGTGTTTTTCCTTTTGGGACTCTGGTAGTTTGTCCTAAAGTTGAAGTGGTAGCAGCCGCCTGTTCTCCTTGTCTGATATTATTGAGCGGAGAACCTCTCACACCTGTGGTGTTCTGTTGCTAAATGTGCGCGTGTGTAATGAGTGCGGACCCAGGGACGTGCGTAGGCTATATATGGTAGTTCGTTGATACAGACGACTGGATGGGGCAATCATTAGTTTTGGACTGAGCCGTGTTATTGGCTGAGGTTTTTTGACAAATGCGAGAACCGCTTCATTTTATTTTTCATTTTTAAAAATTTCCACAATATATTTATAGCTACACTATGTTCGAATTTTGCTAAGAGACATGAAAAAATGGTTTAAGCTAGCTTGTTTTGCAGATTAGCCATTGTAGCTTTAAAGCGGTAAAAGGAAGTCACAACAACAAAGATGAATTTTGTTTTCTGAATAGTGAGGAACCTCTTTGTTCACCTAAAATAATTTTCTTGCCAATTTTGAACTAAAAGGACGACTCTTTAGCAGTGTGTTCCATTATTTACAAGACATTTAAAGGGCATGTTTTTTTTGTTCCTTTGAAACTTTATCACTCATTTGATGACTCAGAACACCAGAGAATACAAGGTAATCATAGTCTAAACAAGAGGATGGCTTTTCTGAGAAATTCATTACACACTCATTTGATTCAGCCTTTCTGTTTACATGGACCGTGGACGCTTTAGCACCAGGCGTGTGTTTGTCATGATTCTTGCACCGGCCTTGGCAGAAGGTGAGTACATCACATCCTGTTGAGCGGACTTGTTTTTGTCACGTTTCTTTCCACCCTCTGTGAATCTGCTTGTCAACAACATGACACCACTGATGATGCAGATGCGCCACATGTGGCGCTAACCCCATCACCCAGCTGGGCTTTGAGTAGAAATCACATTAGTGCTAAAAGTAAATCAATAAATCAAGAATGTAAACAGCTGAGCTAATGTTTAATCACTGCCTAATGGCCAGGCTTCATCAGGCTAAGTAGGCTAAAGGATTAGGGATTTTTTTCTTCCTATAATAAGGTGTTCCTCTTAAACAACTTTCCTCAGATTGATTGGTCTGACTTTACACTGGTCTTAACCCTTTGTACACTACTGATGCATATTCACATCAAGTTACTAATGTCCGTAAAATCATCCAGATGGAGTATTAAGATTAGTACCTTCAGCATGCAATCGCATACATGTCTACTGCCCTCTGGTGGAGGGTATACAGGTGGCACAGGTCAAATTTGTGACATTATTACTGTTATATTGTAAATAATTATTATGTGAAAACTTTAATAATAAGAAAACAGATATAGTTGTCATATTTACATTAGACATATATAAACTAGATGTATTATTATCATTATCTATTGCAGGGGTCCCCACAAGATTGTCTTTGCTGATTTTGTGAGGTTAGCAAAATTTTATTTGTAAAAATGACATTTATAAAATCCCAATAACACACAATACAGTATAATCACAACTCCATATAAAAGTTATAACTCTGTATGTCTGTATAAAGTTTGTAAATGATCACATTTAATGTGTTTATGCGTGTAGGAGATGGGTTTGGGGGTCCTGCCTTGTCTTGGACACGGGCAAGGGGGTCCTCAAAGAAAAAATTTGGTAGCCCCTGATCTATTGCTGGTGCTGTTATGCCATTTTAAACACCAACCTTAGAATTGTGTGTCTATTTTTTTTGTAATTGTAAGAATTTGATACAAAAAGGCAGAGGAAGAGCATTTTCCTCGAGGCCGTGACGTTCATGAACTCTGACCCTTAAAGGGGAAGTTCACTGAGGTACCGTGTATTTGTTCCCTTGTGAAAAATGGTCACTCTGAGTTTCACATGCATGCTGAATGTTAAAATAGTCCCCAACCCCTACTTTTAGCTGCTAAAAGACAATAGACGGGGAAACTCTCATGTCAGAAAAAGCCACACATAAGCATCAATAATATGACTGAACATAAAGGTTAAATAATACCCAACCAGCATACATAGGTGGGCCCCATATGGGATCTCTATGGGCAAGCCATATGGGTCCCAACAGGGTTTGACCACAGTTTCTACGATGGCCCCATGGGGGTTTGCCCACAAAGATTTTTGCCAATGGGCCCTACATGGGTTTTCAGAGGGTTTGACTGGCAAACCCCTGTGGGGCCACCATGGAAACCATGGACAAACCCTTTTGGGACCCATACAGCTTGCCCATACAGATTCCAAATGGGGCCCACCTATCTGTGCTGGCTTGGTAGGCAGCAGTAGCTCAGGAGGTTGAGCGGGTTGCGGAAGGTTGCAGGTTTGATCCCGGCTCCCACCAGAGAATGCAGCTGTGGTGTCCTTGGGCAAGACACTTAACCCACCTTGCCTGCTGGTGGTGGTAGGAGGGACTGATGGCGCCTGTGCTCGGCAGCCTCTCCTCCGTCAGTGTGCCCCAGGGCAGCTGTGGCTACATTGTAGTATGTGTGAATGGGTGATTGACTAATTGTGTTGTGAAGCACCTTGGGGGGTTGTAGAACCCTATGAAGGTGCTATACAAATACAGGCCATTTACAATTTCTCATGTCACACTGTAAAATTAGCATTCACCCACCTTTGCTTGCAACTGGGGGAAGGCTGTATTCCTTTTAAGCATTAGCAACTCCCCACCATGGCGGAACTCCTTCAGGCTTGTGTTATTTGTGGAGATAAAACATCAACGTTGCATTTTTTTTAACCAAAGAAAGAAGAGCAAATGCAGGTAGAGTCACGTTGATTTTAGCCAATCAGAGGCGAGATTTTTGCATATCATGAACATTAATGAGTAAATTTCTTCTCCCACATTTCCAACATGTATAGGAGGATCTTTTGTGACGTCAATGTTTATGTGTTTTGCATTGCATCATGGGATTTGGGTGGCAACAAACAGTGTATTTAGCCTATAATTCAATTGTTTGGCATGCTTGGAGGAGGATTTAGCGAAGCAGATGGATCATTCTTGCTGTGTGGTTGATTGTTTGGCCCGTGGGAGGCTTGATAAAAAGTTTTATTAGAATTTCAGGTTTCAAGTTCCCATTGGGTGATATGAAAGACTTTGAAAAAATGGGACCCAATACCAATTTTCCGTCATCCCAGCACACATACAGGTTTTAAATAACTTATTTTTATGTCTTCATTACAGATTTGAAGCTCCTCTCCTACCCTCCTCCTGTCTTTAGACTTTAAAGGGACACTAGTCAGTTTTGGCTTGTTTTAGCACCCCCTAGTGTTCGTTAGCGAAACCGAAAGTAAAACTTATCTCTCCTCGCTGTGTGTTTGTCTTTTTAGCACCTTAATCTAACTGCTGAAATGTCTCCCAGCCTTCATTAGTTTCTACGGGAGTTATTCATCACTAAATCAAACAAATCAGCTGCATTCATGATCTAAAACATGCAGGAAACATGCTGGAGCCATACTGCAGGTCCTGGTAGGTCAAGCTGAATTTTTCTAAATCCCAGCAGACCGGACCAGCAACTGTGAAGTTGCAAGTGGAATATTCTGGCCACAGGGGGCGACAGGGGCTGGGTGGCCTTTCATTAACCCTGTCAAGGGTCATTTTAGCACATACTGGCTCAAGAAAATGATTTAAAAATTTGGAAAAGTTGCAAAGTGTCCCTTTAAAGTGTTCATATTTTGGAGATTTCGCCCATAAACTCGCGTGAAAGTGTATGTCACATACTGATAGCAGGCCATATTGTTTGTGTTGTTGCCACACAGCCACTCGTGCATGCACACGATGAAAAAATATGCCAACAAAGATCCTCCTATAGAGTAAAGGTTATTTCACCAACACTTTAGAAACATTTGCAAGCCTAAAATAAAATAAAAAATGCTGAATAAAATCATTTTGGAAAGACAAAACGTACGTATATTGAATACGTGCGGTCTATTATGGGATAAACACTGGCATCGTGGAGATTTAGCGCATGATGTTATTTTCTGATGATGTCCATCGCCATTGGGAACATTTCTGCTGTTCTGTCATTTTGTGGGGTTTTAATGACCGTATTATTATCCCATCTACAAGCTAAAGCTTATAAAGCAAAAACATGAGCGCTTGAAGATTCAAAAGACTGAGTTGAATGGGGTCGATTATGCATCAATTAGGGTTATGTTTAAATTAGCTCTGTTATTTGGATGAGAATCATAAGCATTAGCTGATATTAGTTCAGTTTTAACTCAATAAATGCACTCTCAGTTCTGAGGGCAACATTTTGTTTGTAAACTAAGATATTGGTGCGGGAAGTGTGTGACAGAATAAAACCTTGTCATGAGTGTGTTTACTTCCCTGAAGCTGCTGGGCATCATTTAGCTCCATCTCAAGCTGTGAGACGGCGACCTTTGAATGTTCATAAGATCAAGATTTACGCTGAAAGGCAAAAATAAACTTCTATACTGTTATTTTTAACTGGATTTGGTATTTTGGTGTCATAAAAGACCAGATTACTAGTGTGCACATGTATTCAGCCATTGTTGAGCATCTAGTAGTGGTGCTCTACGGGCTGTAGCACTTGTTTTTATTCAAATAGAAAAAGCTTTTAATCTATCTGATTTAGAATAGCTGAATTTGTTGAATGCACTCAAACATTAATATGAGTTAGGGTTTGTTTGGCGAAATTGAAAACAGTAAAAAGAAGATCAAACGCCACAGTAAAGGTCCTCCGCTTGAATCAAACCTCTTTGATGTTTCTAAGATAAGAAAAATCAATTGCGCTGGTAGTGAATCTAATGTAAGCGTGTGCCTCCTTTGATCATCCCAGATGTCAAAAGTCGTCATCCTTGTTGTGTTGCTAAATGAAAACGAAAAACAAATTTGCTCTCGCTGCTCTGAGAACTCGTCATGCTTTTTTTCCCTTCTATTTCTTGGGTTGCGTTGACACCGTGCACTCTTAATCTCACAGATTATAAACTCATTTGCACAATTATATGACAGAACATCCAGGTTAAATATTCGATTCACTAATTAGCACAAAGTATGACCTAACAATCTCCAATAGATCTCTTTTTTTGTATCATCATCTAAACTTGGACTGTAATAATTCATTGGAATAAGCGACTATAAATGACTAACAAGATGACACACATGACATGCAAAACACACCGTAATACAAAAACCACGAGTATCTCCTAATCCACATGAAAACTCAAAGCTTTTTGGATGGGAACAATGGCTGGGAGGCAGAAAAAAGGTTATAGAGAAAGGAGAGAGCACAGAGAAAAGCAGTAACTATAACGTTTGTGCCAAGTTAAGGGCTTCAAATTAAGACTGAAATCAGCAGGAACTCATTTCGTAGTCGTCACAGCTAACACATGGGAGGGGTGACCATGGGGGAGAAAATCAGCATAAATCTGTTGGAGATCTGACCTGAATTTACAGCACGCTTGCTGGTAAACAGCGACCATGTGGCTGTGTTCAACCTTGATATTGTGTTGAAAGACGTCCCAGTTTGATGTGCTTTGTTGCCTGGCTGACACCTCGCTATGGGCTTTGTTTGTACGCTGATTTGTTGGCTCAGGCTTTTGGTCTGCTTTTTTTCTATTTGAATTCTTCTACAAGTTTATTCATCTTTTTGTGTTCAGAATCCATGTGAATCCATGCAAATACGACGCACTCCAGGTATTTGTGTTTATCTATATGTGTTTAGCAGATGCGTTTACCCAAAGTGACTTAGAATTTACAAGATACCAAAGCAGGGAATTAACCTAAATATGCATGTTTTTGGACTGTGGGAGGAAACTGGAGCACCCAAAGAAAATCCACACATGCATGGGGAAAACATGCAAACTCCACACAGAAAGGCCACAACCAGGATTGGAACTTGCAGCCTTCTCACTGTGGGGCAGCAGTGGAAGCAACTGTACCACCATGCAACATGAGGTGTTGTGTTCAAAGCTACAGTGGCAAATATGCAAAACAAGCTAGTTTAAAGGTGTGGAACACTGAAAAACATTTTTTTAATTATTATTTCTGATTATAATTGGTCACTCTGAGTTTTTCATGCAGGCTGAACATGCAAATAGTCTCCTACACCTATCTGCTGCATTAGCTTCTGATAGAAAATAAATGGAAAAACACTTGGTTCAGAAAAGCCTGACAGATCTACGTCACACTGTCACTTAACTTGGGCAATGGTGGCAGAGGATTTAAGTGCCCACCCTGCAATCAGAAGGTTGCAGGTTCACACCCCATTCAGTTTGTTGCTGTTGTTGTGTCCTTGGGCAAGACACTTAACTCACATTGCTTGCAGGTGGTAGTCGGAGGGACCGGTGGTGCCAGTGTACGGCAGCCTCGCCTCTGTCAGTGTGCCCCAGGGCAGCTGTAGCTACAATGTAGCGTGTCACCACCAGAAGATGAATGACTGATTGTGTTGTAAAGCGCCTTGGGGGGTTCTAGAACTCTGGAAGCCACTATATCAAATACAGGCCATTTAACATTCATTTTGACTCGTTACGGGGAAGGCTGTTGTTGGTTTAGCGTCCAAGAAACAGCAGAGAACGTTTTGACTAGTAGAAGCTAACCGTTAGCATTAGCAACTCCACCACATGGGCTTGTGTTATTTAAAGTTAAAGTCAAAGTCCAAAGTCCCATGGTGGGGAGCGGTGAGCTGCAGCTGTGGCCGCGCTCGGGAACTATTTGGTGGTTTAACCCCCCAATCCAACCCCTTGGTGCTGAGTGTCAAGCGAGGAGGCATTGGGTCCAATTTTTTCAGTCTTTGGTATGACCTGATCGGGATTCGAACCCCGATCTCCCAGTCCCGGGGCAGACACTCTACCACTAGGCCACCAGAGCTGATCATTTGTGGAGATAAAACATCAATGTTCCAAAGCAAACAGAGTCCGTGGTAGGGTCGCATTGCTGTTAGCTAATCAGAGGCGAGATGTCTAAATATCAGGAACTCTAAATCCTGCCGTCTGCTGCCATCTTCTCCACTAGCTGACTTCCACGTACTCAAACAGCAGCATCTGAGCATTTTTTCCCCAGAGAACGACTTACAAGGCATTCATTCCTACTAGAGACCACTGCTAATATATGAGAAACTTGACCTTTAAAATTTTTTTCATGCCTCCTAACAACGTTCTAACGTAGTGTAGCTATAAATATTTTGTGGACATGACAAAATAAATGAAGTGGTTCTCTCACATTTGTCTAAAAACCTCAGCCATTAACACGACTCGGACCGAAACCAAATACTGGACCATCCGGTCGTTGGTCTTACCAAACCATCGCACTTCTGCGTTTATGTGGGCCCTCCACTCATTACGCACTCCTGTATTTAGCAACAGAACACCACTGGTGTGAGAGGTTCTCCACTCAATAACATCAGAGAAGGAGAAACAGCCGGCTGCTACCACTTCAACTATAGGACAAACTACCAGAGTCCCAAAAAGAAAAACACCATTTGAAGTCACGGACAACAAAAGACGTTTGGACGTAGAAAACAGCGACTGGTGTTTAGCGCTGTCTCGTTTACTCTGGCAACGTGGGTTACGGTATCAGAGGGAACGTGACCTAAGAATGATAGGGAGGTGTGACAGTTCCGGGAATGTGTTTGTGTTTAAACGCTAGCTAGTTTTGCAGCTTTAATAATCCATTCATTCCATTTCCTGTTGATCCTGTTTGGGTCGTGAAGGAGAAGGTGCTTTGCTCTAGTAGTCGATATTGAGAACAAGGTCTCATGACTCAAGCATGAAGACCCTCCCTTGCAAATACCCATTGAAATTTCTCGCCAATCGTCTCATTCAAATGACATAAAGGTTTTGGAGCTTTATCTACAGGTTTACACATACAAAAAACAACAAAAGGAACATTTTAGTCCATGACACCAATTTCTCAGTGAGACAGAACTGCCATAACAAAAGACCAAGGCCGATTAACCATCGTAGACCTTGCAAAAAAAGAAATGACCTTAAATCATGACATTTGACAGAAGAAGTTCTTTTGCATTATTCACGTTTTTCAAGAGACACTCAATCTAAACAATAATAAATCAAGTTATTTCACTACAATTACACTCATTCTTGTTCATTTATTTTTCCAAATCAAGCAATTATCATCATTCACTACAACCCCACTTGTTGTGACGCATCTACAGTTCCTGTGAAATCAGGCATGCTGATTATGAACGACAGTGATATGATGTAAATCATGCATTGTTAAAAGCTCCGCCGATTTGTCTGATTGTGTCCTGATACTTACAGCATTAATCTCCTTCGGCTCAGTGATTGAACCTTTTGTTTGTGGATGAGGCCCTAAGCCTTAAAGGCTCTCGCCTGCTGGGGTTTTTCATAGCAAACACAACACTTTTTAATATTTAACTCATACGCGAGTTTGTTGGACCTGTCATATATGACAAGTACAGCAGCCAGCAGGAAAACGAAGTAAACAGAGCCATGCATTATAGATGAGCATTCTCCTGAATAGCGTCACATTATTTATGAGCTGTCTCGTGCCGTGGTGATCTTTAGAACGTTTCTATGATCAACAACCTTCAGTTAGTCCATTTTGAAAGCTTGTAAGCAGCTATTTTGTTTGTCCAATTAAGCGATTTGGAGTGAGTGGTAAACAAATCCCCCGGAGATTACATGACAAACCTGATTCGTGCTACACACTGTGCAGATTATGCAGTGTGATTTAAAAACATGCATAACTGGAAACAGTGTAACAAAGCAATGAACTCTTTGATTTTGTTTTTACATTTTAGTGATTCCTAGTGCTTAAAGAGCATAAAAATACCTATTATTTCAGAAAATATTCGATATGGTAAGGGTGGGGGCACGTGTTTTAAGATCTGCATTGCATCTGTTCCAGTAAACAGGACTTTCAGAGCCTTTATTCAGAGCAGGAACATTGATTTACTGGGTCATCAACTGAAAAGCAGTTTATTATCCAGCTTCATTGAGAACCATGGGGAAGAGGTATCATTAAACCAGAGGGTTGGATTGGAAAAATCATTCTTGGTCAGCGGTGAAACAAGAGATGCTACATAAAGACAAATGTGGAACTGAAAATCTGTTTCTGTGTGTGAAAAAACATTATTCATCCATTTTACGTCACTTTTTCAAGGTTGGATTGAGGAAGTAAGAGATTCACGAGGTAAACCACACCATAACTTGTCCTGGGGGATCCTAAGGTGTACCCAGGCCAGATAGGATATATCTTTCAAAAGGTCCCGGGTCTGCCCTCAGGTTGCCACCAATGGGATGTGTCTGGATTGCCTTTTTGATGATGAGTACATTCACCATCCTAGGGACTGTGCTGTCTGGGCCATCAAGCCCCAATAGGGTGTCTCTTGGGAAACTGGGCTGATCAGATCAAAGGAATTTTGACAAGTTGAGAGAAAGAGGAACACAGAAAAATAATTATTCAGCCTGGGAGTGGTAGATAGGGTCACATGTTTGAAACCAGAACAAATGGTTGAGCCTTGTCTCCTGGGGCTTAGTAAAAAATCCACCCCTAGTTGGGTCCACAGTAAGAAGAAAATGGTTGGGCACATTGGAAACCACACAGCATATGAGGGTGGGGGCGTGGCCATAAATATACCAATTATTCTAAATCAGTAGCTGTGTTTACATGTGTTTTTAATCCGATCATTATACAGATTAGAATATTGCTGTGCACATGGGCCCTGTAAAAATGAATCAGATCGTGTCAAGTGTTCGTACGTTTGATCGGAATAAATCATTTTGTTATGCGCAGAACAATCTAGTACACCGAAAAAGGCCGTAGAAGAAGAGGTAGCAGACTTCCGCTGTAAACAAACATGGCTGCCTGCATGGCAAAATGGAGCAGTACGATGTTCTTCAGAGCGTGGTTTTATTTTTAGTTCTTTAAGCACATCTAGCAACGCATTTGTGTCCGAAACACACCAGTTTTGTTTCACGCCCGCGTTGCTTTCATCCAACGTCCGTAGACGGCGACGTAATGTACGTATACGTACGACTTAACTGACATGCACAGTAATGACCCACAATCAGAATAAGTGTTTACATGCACCATGATCGGATTAACAATTGGCATAACCCAGGCGTCTCAATTGGAATGAAAAGTTGATCCGATTGCATTTAATCGGGTCAGAGTATTCTGAATGGCTTGTTTTTATGACACATTTTTATTCCAATCAGGCTTTTATTTCGATTACTTGTGTCTATGTAAACTCAGCTAGTGATGGCTTCATACAACCAGCTCCGGTGGCCTAGTGGTATGAGTGTCCGCCCCAGGACTGGGAGATCGGGGTTCAAATCCCGGTCGGGTCATACCAAAGACTTTGAAAAAATGGGACCCAATACCTCCTCGCTTGACACTCAGCATTAAGGGGTTGGATTGGGGGGTTAAACCACCAAATAGTTCCCGAGCGCAGCCACAGCTGCAGCTCACCGCTCCCCACGGGGATGGGTGAAATGTGGAGATGTAATTTCACCAGTGTGTGATGACTAATGGGACTTTATACATCTGCATGAGTCTTCACTTCAAGGCCATTGAATTTCCAATATGGTAAAGTGGTACACTTTGCTTTATTATGGGCACACCTTTGGTTAGTGCTTGAGAAATGTCAATGCTTATATGACATTTAGTTGAATTTAAATTTTATAGCAGTTTGGTTAGTTATGGATATGCTGAAAAACAAGTTGAGAAACTTTTGTATTTGGGCATAGCCATCTCTGATGACCTCACCTGGACCATCAACACCAACCTTTTGGTGAGAAAGGAACTGCAACAACTCTACTTTCTGCAGAGGATGAGATGAGCCAACCTCCTTCCTGCAATCCTCAGCACCTTTTACCAGGGCACAGTGGAGAGCGCTCTGACTTTCTGCATCATGGTGTGGTTTGGTAACTGCAGTGTTTGAGATAAAAAGATCCTGTAATGAGTGGTGAAAACATCAGAAAAATCATTGGGTGTGCCCTTTATCTAACACACTGTGTATGAAGAAAATCTGCAATAGTCAAGAGCCCTTTTTATAAGACACACCATGCTGGCAAATCAGCATAATATTACAGCGTAATATTGCCACAACGGCGGACTTGTAAATGCACATTGCACCTTGGTGCAACAGAGGTAGTGTCATGACCGCGTGATGACTTAATGCCGAGCTCCGGCCGATAACTATATTGAAAATTAAAGTAAACATGGGCACAAGTTTCGCTTTTGTAAACAGAATCAGCTGAGATGATAAACTGGAGCGATGCAGAGCTCTGGGAGCTTCTCTACGTTAGAGCTGGAGCTCAGATCACCATAGGCTGCACGGAGACTGTGGAGGACAGACACCTGTAGGAGCGGATTGTCAAAAAAAACTTAATGAGCGCGGCTTCGATTGCAATAAAAACAAGTCATGTCCAAGATACACGGAAGTCCACGGCAGCGCAGAGACCGCCCTCTTTATATATCGCCATCGTGTAATCTTTTGTAAAAAGGACACGATTGCGCCACATTACCGCCACAGTCTGACCACTTATAAAAGACCTTAGGTTCCCAGATGCCGCATCGGCGTTGTGGCAAATTGGCGGCATTGTTTTATAAAAGAGGCTAAGGACCCCTCCCACCCCTCTCATGGACTGTTTAACCTTACGCCTTCAGGCAGGAGGTTCTGGTGCATAAAAAGCTGAACTGCTGAAACAGCTTCTTCCCTCAGGCTGGTATAAAGTCTTTGGATTTCAACTAATCTACTAAAACTTGTGTTATTAGATTCCTGTCTTGGTTTTCAACAATATTACAAACAGGTGCTTCTATTTCCTTGGGAAATTATTGAATCCCCAAAACTGCAAATGGATGCCCCCAAAATGCAATGATGACTTATCACGATCGTTTGTCTGTAGCAAAATCCAAAGTAAAGTTCTTTTTGCCTTGATGTCCATAAATATTGTTTCCTTTTCTCTGAACCTGGGCTTTTCAGAGGTTTGCATTCATCTATCCTGGGATATATGTGTGTGTCTGTGAGGATTTAGTGGCCAATGCAGGAGACTGATTGATGGCTGAGCACATCCTGGTTGCTCCATAGCTGCTACAGATTGGCTCAGCGGAAACTTGGCACTGGAAACACACACACACACACACACGCACACACACAGAAAAAACATACACACATAATTTTCCTCTACTTCCACATCAAATCACAGGCACAGAATCGTGGGGGGTTGTCCCAACATGCCCTACCACATCTTGTCAAAGCTCAAACCTGCCAAGAGTCCATTTTAAGGCCAAGTTTCAGCCACAAACATGTGGGATTCAGTTAGAATTAGCATGTTGTCATGTTTAAAAACTCAAGTCCTCGGTTTTAACACTTATTAATGCTTTAAGTAATCAGAGGGTTGCAGGTTCAATCCTGGCTCATGGCAGGGAATGCTGCTGTTGTGTCCTTGGGCAAGACACTTAACCCACATTGCCTGCTGGTGGTGGTCGGAGGGACCTGTGGCGCCTGCGCTCAGAAGCCTTGCCTCTGTCAGTGCGCCCCAGGGCAGCTGTGGCTACATTGTAGCTCATCATTATTAGCGCGTGAATGTGTGTATGAATGGATGAATGACTGTTTGTGTTGTAAAGTGCCTTGGGGGTTCTAGGACTCCAGAAGGTGCTATATCAAATACAGGCCATTTACCAGGATCTCATTGTCAACCTGTAGGGTTCGACATGGAGGTAGAAGACCATTTGCAACAGCTCCAACTCTTCGTGGTTTATTGGTGTGCTTGTGTGATTTTGTGACCTTTCTTCCAGGAGTTAGATTCTGAGGTCACAAACTGATGTTGGACCTGAAGGCCTGGCTTGGAGTGTTCTTTCATCATCATGTTGTTGCACTACTATTGCCCATTGGGTCAGGGTCAGGACTCTATCCAGGCCAGGCAATTTCCTTCAAACTAAACTAACTCACCCATGTGAATACACTGATTTGGTAGCGTGGCCAAACAGTGAATTTAGTTAACTTACCATAAGTCCCTCTAGTGAAAACACCCCAGGACAGAACAGAAGATGCAGGACAAATGTTTATCATTGCTTGTTGTGAATATTTGTGCTCCTTTATTTTCACCAGTGAGCGGATGTTCAACTGTGAGGATGTATTCTGGTGGGAAAGGTAGCTCACCCATTTCTGTAGCTGTAATCCTTCCAAAATAAAACTATAATGGCAGAAATGAGGGATCATGTCTAGTATTTGCCCATCATGGGAAAAAACACGGTTAGGTAATTACTCTTTAGCAGGTTTAATACCTCAAATTGACTTAAGCTATCACATTTCCTGATCTAGATCACCATTGACATGGCTAGAATAACAATGCTAAACAAAGCAGACATGGTGTTTGCTGGATATTTTCACAATGAGAACCAATCAAATTGCTGCCTTGGGCTCCTTTGGTTTTCAGCATTTTGTTGCAGATTTTCTGAGTTGCATAAGCTTGAGAAAGAAAAGATGGTTGAAGTTGATCACTCCCAAACTGACAAAGTGACAGCTGAGTAAGTACCTTGTACCTAGAAAGCATTCCTAAATAAAATCCCATTCAAGTTCTGAGTGTTTTGCTGATAGGTCATTATCAGGAAATGCTCCACCAAAGGTGCAAATCGTGTAGTTTTTGATCTGCTGGCTGACTAAACAACAAAGCAAATCAACCAGTGTCATTTAGAAACACACCAAGCTGTCCACTGCCTTTTTGCAGAGGTAAAAACCTGCCTGTAAGTCACTTCTGTTCCATTTCAGCTGAAAGCTGAATGTCACATCAAAATCCAGCCAACCTACTTGAATTCGCACCGTTCCCTACAATAAAAGCTCAGCGCGGTGCATGTCAACCCTGTGCACGATTTGAAGACAAATGGAGATTTCACGCTGTGGCATTCATGGAGTGTGGAACTCTCCCACCTTCCTCTTACAGAAGTGGGTTAGCAAAGCTGAGCAGGTTGGGGTCATGAAGAGAGCGACCTGCGACGAATCTTCGAGGAATACCAGACCTACGGTGAAATCTTTGACCAGATGTTCCACTTTCAGGATCTGTTTAGCATTTCAGGGCTATATATAGGATTTCTGTCCAAACCAACACTAGGATGTGCTTTTTTTCCTGACTCAAAAACAGATGGCTTGGTATGGCCTTAAGGCTTCAACAGCTGAAGAAGCTGAAGAAGTGTAAACAATACCTTCATTTACAATGTTGTGAAGAAGTGTTTACCTCCTACTAGATTTCTTTTGTTTCAGATCAGCAAATATATTTTTATGTCAAAGATAATCTGATTAAATATAAAATGCAGTTTGCAAATGACAATTTTCTATTAAAGGAGTCATCGTCATCTATAATACCGTGGATATCTACGTCTATTATAGTCTTTTAGGCCATTAAAACTAATTGTATTGGAAAAATAAATTAAAAATGTACTTTTCTGAACTTTTTTTGTAAATGACATATTTTCTCGCGAGATGACACGCGATATTTCGGCTGTGCCGGATGGTCATTATAATAATGCAAATGAGAGGCGCGTTGGTGGAAGGAAGCAGGGGCGTTGACACTGCAGGCTTCGCTTCAGTATCTCTGCTCCAAATTAACAAGTTATGACTGAACCCGACCTGGCCACGACCTACGGGATCCAACCATATATGTACGAGCCCAAGCCCCGCCTCATGCGTAATGGCGCTCTTGCTTGTTGTTGAGTATTTTTTCGGCTAGCCTTCATATTAACAATCACAGGAGGGAAGCGCCGTAAACCAGAAAATGATGGGACGTGGGTTAGGGTTATGGGTAGGATCATATTGCATTGCCGCTATGTGCTTTTCTCGATATGCGTAGTTAGCATCTGTTTACGTATTTTTACGTACTTTTGATTTAGCGGCTTATTGTTGTAATTGGGTGTTGTTGAGGGAGAAACCGTGGATTCTGTCATTTATATGAGGTTCTTCCCGTTATGTACATGTGCAGTTTGCATATATTGGTGAATATTAAGCATGGTTTAGGAAGAGTTTTGAAACTGGAAGTACGCGGGTACCCGGTATCGGGCAGTGTGGGCTGTAGCAACGTGATTTGCGCTGTCCATATATGATTATATTCTGCCATTGTGACGACATATAGGCGAGAACTCAAGCTCTCGTTTTGGAGTGCGCGTGCTCGTGGGGTGCATGTGAGCTGGTTGAAGAAGGCAAGATTAAACAAATGCGTCAATGTTAAATACCGGCCAGTGAAAAACCATTAGGAAGCCATTATAGACATGTTTTCAAGTGAAAAAGTGACGATTTCAGGTGATGACTCCTTAAAAAAGTTATCCAAACTGACTTATTAATGGGTTGTAGAACCTCCTGTCCCAGGAGTCCTGATACAGGCCATTCTAAAACCCCTAAAACAGCCTTGCTGTGAAAAGAGCTGTTTGCCCCTCCCACTCGACCAGGACATGAATATGATAATGAGCTGCTTGCTGATTGGTTGGTTTCCCCAGAAAGCCTCAGACACATGCAGGTTTAAGGAGGCGTGGCTCCCCCTTATGACAAGTTAAGGAAGACTTTCTCAGAACAGAAGTTTTTCTCTCACCTTTTTCAACTTTCTAATTTACATAAAAAGTAGGTCACACACAGCTTTGACTTTTTGGCATGCTACTGTTGACCACGCAAGCTGTCTTATTCAACAACAATAAGGAAAATGTTGGTTTACATTCTAGGTCCTTTTTAATTCTACAGGTCTGGTAGTAATCAGATCTGCGTATAGCTAGTGGAAGTGAAATCAGGGGGATCTTTTTTTTTTTCCTTTATACTAGGCTAACTTGGTTTGGGTACTTTAGTCTCTTAATTGAAATCAACATTTGTAAACTGTATCAGATATTTACTCAGGTTTTTTTCTGATATTGAAGTTTTCTTGTTGGTCTGAAACATTTAAAGGTCAACTTTACTTATACTTTTAATACATTAGCAGTGATCTCTAGTAGGAATGAATGCCTTGTGAGTCGTTCTCTGGGGAAAAAAGCTCAGGTGCGCCTGTTTGAGGATGTGGAATCATACTGGAGGAGAAAGTGGCAGAACACGGCAGGATTTGGAGTTTTATTTCCTGATAGTTAGGCATCTCGCCTCTGATTGGCTAACAGCAATGCGACTCTACCACTGACTCTGTTTGCTCTGCAACGTTGATGTTTTATCTCCACAAATAACATTAGTTCTGCCGTGTGGTAGAGTTGCTAATGCTAACGTTGGCGTCTACTAGCCAAGATGTGCTCTGCTGTTTCCTGGACGCTAAACCAACAACGGCCTTCCCCGTCGTGAATCAGGATGGGTGAGTCCATGAATCTTAAGTGACAGTATGACGTAGATCTGTCAGACTTTCCTGAACTGAGCATTTTTCTGTCTATTTTCTATCAGAGGCTAATGCAAGAAATAGGGGTAGAAGACTATTTTCATGTTCAGCCTGCATGTTAATCAGAGTGAATGATTAGAATCAGACATAAAAAAATGTTTTTTCAGTGAAGTTGTATATATGTTACCAAGACAGTGTAATTAAAGGGGAAACAATAGCCCCGATTAGCTGTAGAGGAGGTGCCCTTGAGCTGGCATCTTAAGGCCCTGTTGGGTCCCATAGAACTGCTAAATGTCCAGCAACAGGAAGAAGAAGGCAGCTGTACTTATTTATCTGTCGAAACGTGAAGCAATGCTTTGGTAAGCGAGGAAGAAAAAAAGTGCTCAGCAAAGCACTTCCCCTGATAAGTAAAAGCAAGAAAAACAGAGTGTAGATAGGGAACGGGGCTAGAGATCAGTTTGATTAAGCAGCAGCAGATGTTCACTTGGCTTTATCAGACGTTGCTACGTCTGTCTGCTCGACTTTCTCCCATTCTTTTGTTCGGTTTTACCCATTTTAATTCCTGTTATCTTATTTGAACTAATTTGTCTCATATTACAGATAGGGCACCTTTTGATAGGAATCCCATTGATTTCTCAGAGAACAATGGATGATCGTCTTCCATTCAACGGCTGCTCATCAGGAGTCCAAAACACAGCTGAATAATAGAGCAAATGTGCATGCATGCTCATGCCTCTCGGTGCTGAAAGACTGAGCTGAGTGTGATATGATTATGAGGTGGCCCGAGTGACCTTCACATTTGCTTGTTGTTTATTAAATTGTGCATGAGCTGGATTTAAAATAAGACACCGTGCACTCCAATCGAAGCTTTCCTGAATATATAAAACAAGTCATTTTCTTGTTTTAATCAAGTTCTCTCAAATATCAACATTATTTTTCAAGTAAGTGCATTTTTTTTTTAGAAGGATCTATCATGATCGCATTTTGGTGTTCAAAGCTGAAATCTAGCCTTGAGGGAGATCTCATCAGGCCTGTTTTTGCTCGTCTCTGCAGCCCTCGCGTCAAAAACAGGAGCCTCTACTCAAAAAGAATTATCAAACAGAAATGCACGTCTCGCACAGTAACGAGGGAGGATTTTATAAACTTGTGGCAGGGAGCTTCGTCTTTGTGTGCGAGACTAAGACGTTAGAGTTGAAGCAAAACCCTCAGGCGGCCGAATTCTGTGAAAGCTATGAAGCAGCATGTGGATCGTTTCTCGTTTCAGCAGAAATCATTAGAACTTTGAGCTTTAAGAGTGTCAGCATAATTTATAAAGATGCTCCAGCTAAGAAGTTCAAAAGATGGGGAGAACTTACTAAGAGCTCAGTGATCGGAGTAGTAGAAGAACAGCTGTGGGTTAGGGTTTGCCAGCTACATTATATTAGCACATGTTCATTTTATTCATTTCTGTGTTACAACAAAACAAATACTTGAAAAAACATTTCTGGTCCTGTTTAAAACTACAAATACATGAAAGCGTTTAAAGCTACGATAGCAGATCTGCAAAACAAGCTAGCTTAAAACATTTGTGTTGCTACGTTCACTGGGAGTGTTTAGCTAAAAAATCAGTTGTTACTTTTCTCTGACACATTTTCATTACAATTTTTTTTCAGACATTCATTCAGAAACATTTTATGCAGGGCTGCCAACACTCATGCAATGAGTGTGAGACATACGCATCTGACCCCCTTCACTACGTAACTTTATTCTTTCATGAGTTATTTACAAGTTTCTGACCACTTATAAAATGTCTGAGGTCCAAAGCAATATTAATAATATTTTTGCTTCTGTACAGGTTTCATTCCGTGTGCCTGCTCTAGTCTCGTCTGAAGCTGCTCACAGCAGACCCAGGGCCACTGCTAGGCTTTTGGAGGCCCTAAGCTTGATTGGCCAGGGAGGCCCCCCCAAAACAGAAACCTACCCAAAACATAATTAAGCGCTTGCTATTTATTTTAAAATTGGAATTAAATAAAATGAAACACAAAGGATATATTATATTATTTATGGCTTTGTGCTGAAGTGGAAGTAGATGGCTGCTGGAGTTTTTCAGGATGCTGCGGTTGTTGATCAGTGTTTGAAAATGGTTCCTCATCTTCAGAATCTTCCTCCTGGCTGCAGGAACTCCTTGTAAATATTTAAGCATTGATCCTGTGAATGTTTTTGAAATGTAAAAAAAATGTGATTAGCAAAAGTTAAATAAAAGTAACACATTAGGATTTTCTAATGATTTTTTTTACAGTGGGCTAAAACGTGACTAAAAATATGAATCATCATCAGTCTGCAGTTTATCTGTGAAGCCCTTCACTTCATGGCACTGTAAAAGAATATTCAACTATGTTATATTAATATAATGGAACATGGACAAAACCTATACTCCATTTATACACACGAAACAAAGCAACGGTGGCATTTTGTACATGACCAAAAGGAAAGATAACGGAATTACCCCCAAATTCCACTATCTCCGCTCCGCTCCGGCACGAACTCCGCAGCAAAAACGGTTCCTTTGTAGTCAATCAGAGCTGTTCCACTACTGCGGCCGTGCCGCCCGCCGTTCCGCCTTCCGGCAAACATAGGATCGATTCTATTTTTGCCGGACGCCGGAGAACCTCCGCAGTCAATCTACAGAAATCACAACCGCCCAACAGGAAAGTGAGCAAGCACAACTTCCGTTTTTTCACAATAAATCTATAAACAAAACCGTTTTTTGTTTCATATGCACAGGTATTTTTATCTAATGACTATTACATGTATACACATATGTCTCAAAACATTTTTTACGTGTTTACACATTTGAAGACCGTGTTAAAACTATTTTAATCACAGAATGATTTGTTTGGATCTAACTTCCGCATTTATTGCTCGGACTGTATCGCGAGATCTCGAAATTCCCGCGCATGCCTGTTTAGCGCACCTCAGGTCTCCGCACCGGGGCGGAGCCGTTGTAGAGCGGGTATAGTGTGAATTGAGTTCGGAAGCGAGTGGCGGCGGAAAGCGGGGGCGGAGCAGAGCGGAACGGAGCTAGTGGAATTTCGGGGTTAGGGTGACCATAGTTCGGATAATAAATAAAGAGGACACTTGGCTCTGTCTCGAGATTCATAAATGATTCTCAGTTTTCTCAAAGATGCCAACATTCCAGTGGCCCGCCCACGGGCCCGCATCAACTTCCTGTTCTACTCCAAGTACTACTGCAACACCATTTAGGTACACTTATAAATGTTATACATCATTGGAAAGCTAAGAATCGTGAGATTCCAATGCTGTATGCCAATCAAGCACAAAATCATAGCTGTAGACACAGTACACACTTTTTTCAAACCACTCGCAAATGCTAAATTATTATAATCTTACCTTTGATTCTTTATAAGATCTACAGAATGCAGCTATCTTGAACAAAATTTTTTTTTTTGTATCCAAAAGGGTCCAATAAAAGTACTCCAGTAAAATAGTCCACAACAAGTCTTATGTCCACAATCCAACATAATGTGCTGCTGAAAGCCTTCGAATATTCCTTCAAATACATCCGTTTTTCATGTTGTTTTGTTCACATCGTCCGCTAGCTTCTTCCTATTAGCGTCAAACATTTACTCAACCAAACTAGATGTGGGATAGTACAGTCCCATGTGTAACCTTTCATTAGAGCCCAGGATCACGATTCTATGTTGAAGCATTCAAATATAAAAAACTTGTTTCCTAAGTATGGGGCAGTGGTCTCCAACTGGCACACCTTTTGAACACTTTTGACACGCTGGGACTTATCTTATAAAAACATGTGCCAAATGCTCATTTTTAGGTTTATTACTGTAAAATTTGGTTTGGGACAAAGTAAGACTTCAGGCTATAGACACATAGTGTTTTCCAGTCCATGTCACATTGCTAATGTCATTTTTATGCATTTATTTTTTAAAAATTAATAGGCGGTCATAAAAAAAATTTAATTTTCAGTGCTTTATAGCTCTTATTACTCTATGACAGTATCACTTACACAAATTTTGACTGTTGTAGGGAAAACCTCTGAGTGTTTACTTTTAAAAAACACCTCAACCACGTTTCTGGTGCAAAAAGTTCAAGAACAGCGTTAATTCAAATTCGGGGAGTGCTTTTTTAAAGCCTCTTGGGCAGAAATTGCAGGAATGTTAAGGGGTTAATACATGTAAAGCCTCCTCTGTATCATTAGATCAGACACTATTATTCAGCTATAGAACAAAATAATATATTTTTATAGACTTCTCCAGAGGTAATCCAACATGCTTTTTGGGCCTAAAATAATATTTTCAACAAGTCAATAGTACAAGAATGAAAATAAGAAAATAAAAATCTTGAATTAAACAGTTCTAGAAATAATGCTATTATTATAAATATTAACTATTTACTGATATATCACCAGGATTGTTTCAGTAATTAATCTATCAGTCCAAACTTTTACATTTGACACATTTTATGATTCACCATTGTGTTAACACTATAGGACTGTCAGAAAGGAACATTTAGACCTCCTGCCCTGCCAGTACAGCACACAATGATAAAGATGCCCTAAACAGAGGCTGATCATTTGTCAGAGCTTTTGTTAATCATACAGAAGTGAACATAGCAAACATAATAATTGTTTAATTAGCAAGGTTTAATTAATTAACAAGGTACTGGAGAACAATAGGTTGTTGGCTGACAGACAGCTGATCAGCTACATGGAAACAGACAACATGGTAAAAAGATTTTTGAAAGATGAGTTTTATTTATAGAACATTGGATTTATGACTCACTTCATCCAATAATTAGATTTTCTGACTGACATGTAAACTGGGACAAAGACGCCAACTCTGGCTCAACTAAGATGTGCATGTAAACTACTGAGTAAATTACTAGAGCTAGCCTCTGCTAGCACCAGAATGTTTACAAACCTCAACACAGAAGCTCAGGCTCCAACTAATTCACCTGCCAGGCTGCCCAGGTAGCTAATAAAGATGAACTTACCAGAATGTACGGGCGTCATCTCTCTGTTTTTCTCTTTCTTCTCTGCTCCAGATTCATGTTGTCTCTTCATCATCGGCCGCAGCATTGCGGTGTTGAAGCGAAACCGAAACCAAACCTTTGGGCCGTACCATTACCGTGCGGGTGGGCGGGATTGTTTCTAAATTATGAGAATAGCTATTTAGCCCAAATTTTGACCGATAGGCTAAATAATTAAGAAAACACTCAAGGGCTCTCTCTGGGCAACTAATTTATGTGTTTTCTGAGCAATATGCTACTGTAATAACTCAACTCTGTAATAATTTTTCGGGGCCCCCCCCCAGGTACCGAGGCCCTACGCACTCTGTGTACCTTGCGTATGGACAGCGGCGGCCCTGAGCAGACCCCTTCCCTACCCGCGAGTAATATCCAATCACAGGTTTGGCCCGCCCCACTGAGGGCTGAGCTGACAGTTTAAGCAAAACAAGCAGAGAGAAACTTAGCCATGGCGACATGCGACAGGAGGCAAACAATTCAAGATGCACCATCTTCATACAAATCTTTCTTGTCAGAACATTTCTGGTTTGCAGTTGAAAATAAAGATGGGAGAGAGAAAACGGTGAACAGAAAAGAGACTGTCTGCAAGCATTGCAAGCTAACCCTAACCCATCTCCCATACGCAGCAGGAAACACTTCAAACATGGCCAAGCACCTCTGATGCCCCCACCCCAATATATCACTTTTTGGAAGCAGAGCATTTGAGCAGGTAATGCCAGGGGAAAAACAGCAGCCTCTTGTTAATGCCTTTCAACAAACGTACAGCATCAGCTCAGATAAGCACAAGAAAATCACAAAATGGTGATGGCAAACCTACCGGACATTGTGGTGGTGAACAAACAACAGAGGACAGCCGTTGTGGTTGATGTAGCAATACCAAGTGATGAGAAACTAGAGAAGTACCAGGGCCTCAAAGGAGAACTTGAGAAAGCCTGGAGAGTGAAGGCATCGGTGGAGCCCGTGGTCATCGGGACACTCGGGGCAGTGACCCCCAAACTGGAGGAGTGGCTAAAGCAGATCCCAGAAAAACATCAGACATCTCAGTCAAGAAAAGAGCAGTTCTAGGAACAGCTAAGACACTGCGCAGAACCCTCAAGCTCCCAGGCCTCTGGTAGCGGACCCGAGCTTACCGCGGCATAAACTTCATTCCCTTGCAAGCCTCGAATAAAACATATTTCAAGACTTGGAACTGTTATGACTTGTTGAAAAAGAATGGGGCCAATGTTGGTAATATACACAACAGGCCATGATTAAGGACACCTGTTCAATGCTTTATAACTTACAAAGCTAATCAGCCAATCACATCCAAATAATGATGCGGCTGGTCCAAGTGTTCCAGAACCTGTTGATCTACTAGGATTTTCACCCACAACCATCTCCAGGGTTTAGAGAAAATGGTCTGAAAAAGAGAAAATATTGAGTGTGTTGATTTGTGAGGATTAAAATGTGTTGATGCAAGAGGCCAGAGGAGAACGGGCAGACTGGTTGAAGATGATAGCTCAAAATGCCATATCTGAGCAACTACATGTTGAGTCTTGAAGCAGAAGACCACACCTGGGGTCCATCCCTTTATGACCACATGGATCCATCTTCTGATGGCTACTTCCAGCAGGATAAAGCACCCTGTCACGAAGCTCAGATCATCTCTAACTGGTTTCTACAACATGACCATGAGTTCATTAGACTCCAACGGCCTCAAAGGTCACCAGATCTGAGTCCAGTCCAGAACCTTTGGGATGTGGTGGAACAGCAAATGTGGTTACTATCATGTCTATATGGACCAGGACCTCTGAGGGAAGTTTCCAACACCTTGACGAGTTTATGACATAAAGCTTAGGTGGTTCTGAAGGTACAAGGGAGTCCAACTCCATACTAACAAGGCGTACGTAATAAAGTGGTTGGTGAGTGTAAATTGAAGAGGAAACTTTAACCAATTAAATAGTTTTAATGTCTTTAGATGTTTCAGAGGTTGAGAAATAAAAGGTTTTAGTTGGCTGTTTGCCAGAAAACACTCCAGTTAGGCGAATGCCTGAAAGCCTGAAGTCATAATGGGCTAAGATTAAGTTAGGGTTGGGCTTAAGGCTGAATTGGTAATTGGAAATCTTTTATACTTTGCACAATGAATGGAGATTAGTGTAATATTGGATTACAATGAGCACATTTTCCTCTCAGCGCTGTGTAGCCACAGTAGAGTCAGAGGGCTACAGAGAGAAATCACAGGACGACAGAGAGTAGCGAGTCCCCTGACTAACAAGACCTGAAAGACTGGGTTTCTCAGTGTCTCTCTAACATGGAAACACAGTAACCAATCCGTATCCGCAGCAGCGACTCAGCCCATCCCTCTGGGATTGACCCGCTGCAACGTTTGACGTTGATGCCGATTTGAAGATCGCTCAGAGTGTACGCTTCTAAGCACTACTGACTGCTTGTTATGTCATGTGATGTAAGGCAGTTTGGGTTAATCGTAGGTAAAAGTACCCCAAGGAGTTTACAGGGAGTACATTTAGTACCAAATACTGCCATTTATTCCTAGCAGGAACAACACGGGTGCCTGTTCAAAGAATGAAGGTCTTTCACTTGCTTTTTTCGAGGTAATGCCAACAACGATCAAAACTGAGTACAAAACCAGGGGCCAAGAGTCAGCTCGATTTCCATTTGATAGAAATTTGCTTTGACTGTTGCTTCATCTGCTTCAGTTGACATGGATATGTTTGTATCAGGTATGGCAGGAGTAAAACTGATGTGTCTCCTCTGGGCTGTGTAGACACGGATCTTATAGGCAGATGCTCCTTAGTGTGTTATTTGTCTTCCCCACTCTGTAGCTGGTAAATTTCAGGCACAACTCAGATGCATGACTGTTGGAAAGTCTATTGTTTAAATCATTTAGTTGTTTAAATTTGCTCTTTTCTCTCCATAAACTAAAACTTTTCTCTTTATAGCCTAAAGGAAACTCTAGAGGCCCTGAACAATAAAGGCATCACTTTTGTAGAAGTGAATATTTCATACATTTCTCTTTTCTTCCTTGAGTTTTTCTTGGTTTTCCAATTCATGACTTGACCTCCACTGTTAGATATTTTGTCATAGGTCCTTAAAGTTAAAGTCCCATTCGTTAATACACTAATGTGTGAAATTTGTTGTCCGCATTTGACCCATCCCCTGGGGGGGCGGTGAGCTACAGACATGGCCGCGCTTGGCAACCATTTGGTGGTTTAACCAACCCAATTGAACCCCTTAATGCGGAGTGTCAAGCGGGGAGGCATTGGGTCCCATTTTTAAAGTCTTTGGTATGACCTGACCAGGAATTGAACCCTGATCTCCCAGTCTCATGGTGGACACTCATACCACTAGGCCACTGACCTGGTGCGATCTTTTTAGCCCTCTCTTTACCAAACTCTATCCGGTAATCTGTTTATACATCCACCCAAGGAAGTAAAACACCACGATTGACTCATTATTAACTTCACACATACATGTCACTGTAATATTGAGTTGTTGGTAATTATAAAGGTAGCTTGAGATATTTAGATCCGTCTATTTGCTTCTAATTAATTGTTAGCATTGTTAGCTCAACGTTAGGCTCTGCTTCACCCAATATTAGAGTAAAACAAAAAGGTGACGGGTTTCTTTGCGGTACAAGAAATACATTTTGGGTCACTCCTGTTTACTGACTTTGCTTCTTTTAACAACTCTGGAGATTTTTGCCTGCCAGTGTCGAATTACAAATGCCAGAGCTGCAACGTTAGCTTGGCGCAACCTAGCTAACTCACAGGGTGTAAACAGTAACTACGTCCCTCTTTAGTTTATTTGAAAGGAGAAAAACTGACAACCCCCCAGCTGCCTGAGACGTAAATCTGTTTAAATGTAACCTTCCTTCCAACATGACTGAGACAGGCTGTTTTGAGATTATATCACTGTTGAATTCTTACATATTGCTCCTTTAAAAATGACCACAATAAATAGTTCTTTCAAGCTTTTGAATGTTGCTTTTCCACTCAATTTTTGTCTTTTCTAAAGAAAGGTTTTTCTTTATGAATTTGCTTTTATTTATAATTAATAAAAGGACTGACAGCTGGGAGATGAAATTAAACCATCAAAATCCAGATTACATATTCAAAATCTGGATATCTCTTCAGTCCAGTACCCCAATCATTCCATTTATTACGGAAATAATCAGATTCATTCAACACATGTAGATGACCACTTTAGTTTTCAATAGCAAATCTTGACCTCTCTCACCAATAAAACATTTAGGAATAAAAAGGTTTGCAAAACCTAAGGCATGAACCGATATTTTGTCAACATGTAAAGACTTTAAATTCAATCGTTAGGAACTTTGTTACCAGTAGCCTGTCACAAAGAAAAATCAATCTTACAAATCCATCCATAAAAAATACCAACAAGGATTTATGAAACTGTATTTTAGCACCAACATGTTTTTTTCCAAAGTGCTAGAAGCTGAAGACGTGGCATATAGTAGATGCTAATGCATCTCTCAGGTCAGGTAGTTGAACTGCGACTGCTGATAGCTCAGACTGAGGTAAAGCCACTGAAAAACAGTCATTTCACACCATATGAGTGCAAAATAAAGTGCAGCACATAATCCTACAAAGCAACTGATCGAGATGCTACAGGCTACATTGAAACCTCTCATGCTCTCAACTCACATCCTCACCTTTATATGTTCCGCCATGCCACTCTTTATACTATCCCCTGTGGGATAGAGGAGAAGCATTACATAACTCTGAAGCCTTCAGTCATTGCCAGAATAGCTGTGGGTCTTACTTGATGGGGTTTAAGACATCAGTCTGAGAAAATGTCACAAATCTGCTGTGAAATCTGTCACTTTGACCAAGAAGAGACATTTCAAATAGCCACTGAAATAATGCAAAACAGTTCAACAGATCACATGATGAAAAATAAAGAGATGTATGACCACTGTTGTTTGGAATAAAAATTGGAATATGTGTAGTGGTCAAATACAGTATATAGTAAATAACAGCTAAATAATTCTTGTAATTTAAAAAAAAACAGATACCTGCAACTGATTACAAGTGAAACTCTAGATAATTAAATATGGTGCAAATGTTCTTTTATTTCAGAAATTTAAGGTGAAACTAATATATGAGATAGACTCATTACATGCAAAGCCAGATATTTGACCATTATGGTGCACAGCTTATGAAAACCCTAATTTTTTTACGTTGAAAGCTGTTACAGAATTTTTGAAGATGAAATTCTGCAGTTGAATTTTTACGGATGAAAATTTTGCTGGTGTATTTTGAGTTAAAAAAATCAAATACATAATTTCACAGACTAAGAATTCAATGCCATAATTCAGTGTTTAAAAAAGTTATTTTCTGGTGAGACTGTATTTTTCTTTCATAGTTCAACACTAAACTAGTTTAAGTCTTTTTTACCCAATAGATTCTATTAAGCTCTTGATAATGAATCTGTCTTGTTCACCAGAGTAAGTCATGGGGTTCCACAGGGTATGGTGTTTGGTCCAATAAACATTACATTACATTTGTTAAATTTGATTAAATTATTAAATGTCACAGGCTAGATTTCATTGTTATGCTGATGATACTCAGTTCTATTTATCCATGAAGTCTGATTAATCAGGTATCTGAATCTTAATTTTCTAATTTAAAATCAGAAAAGACAGTGATTGGGGTTTTTAAGACCTGATGTCATTAGAAACAAACTTTTTAGTCATTTGCTTCCTGTAGTTATCATGGACTTTCCCTCAGTACTAATAGAAGAGACCTTGGTGTCATTCTGGACCAGAATCTGTTCTTTAACTCTCATAAAACATGTTTAGGTCAGCCTTCTTTCAATTTGCATGATCTTGTTAAAATCTGAAACACCAAACCCAAAGCAATGCAGGAAAACGAGTCTATGCACTTTTTACTTCCTGGTTTGATTAATGTAATTCTCCATTATCAGGATGTCTAAAGAATTCTTATCCAGCTGATCCAAAATGCTGCTAATGAGAGTTCAAAGGACAGATATTTCCTGCTTTGGTTCCAGTTTAAAAAGAACTGATCTCTGTTTTTCTAAACTCATGCCATATAAAGAGATATCTACAGCAGGTAGGATATAATTTAGCCGCATTTTCACTAAATCAGTTCTGGGAAATTTCTGGGAGGGGGAAAAGTGACCAGGATATACAATAGCTTGGTCGTCTCAGCCATTGTGTCTCCATACAAATTCAGTTGTTTCAGGACTTTGCTAAGACGTCAGAATATCGTGATCACTTTAGAAAAGACTGACGTCACTGATCAGTTCCAAAATGAATCGATGGACAGTAATAACATTAAAAGTTTTATTCTGTCAAAGTACGGCATAATTGAATCCATTTGGAGGACCAGGAGAATGGCTATGTAATATAAAATGTGGCGTTCACTGATCAGAAGACACGCCGTTTATGATGCTCGTAGGCAACAAAGCCCCGTGAATTACATCATTTTTTGGTGTTGGGAGTTTAGAAATGGCGATGTTAAAGCAGAGTGGACACAGTTTGTTTTCCTTTCCTTAAATTCTGTTTCACCAGCAACTCGTTTTGGGCGCCATCTGCCGATGTCATTTCCTACTGTCATTTTCCTCCAATCAGCTTGGGTTAACCAAAAGTTCATTCAACGACTCTAGCAGACCATTCTGGGTACCTATCCTGGTTCAGGTACTCTGTTACTTCCTGAAAACTGCCCAGAAAATGGTTCTTTTGGCTGGTCCGCTGAAGTGAAGACATGCACATGCCGTGAAGTTCCGGTAAAATTACCCTGAAGTTCCGAAAGTAGAAATGCGTTTTCTTCATAATCTTTTCACATCAGATCTATCTGTTCAAAATAGGAATTGAGAAAAATGTTTGAATGGAGCTGATTATTATTGTTGTTATCAGGGCCTTTTTTCAGCGCCAGCGCTCCAACACATGTTTACACTTGGATTAAACCATGAGCCTGTAAGTGAAATTTGACCTTTACAGTGTACGTTCAGTAATCCCTTTGGATTAGAGCGAACAAAGACACAGCAAGCCCCAATGACTGAATTTTCCTTTTTAAATAGCAACTACATGGATAAAGTCACACTAAAATTAAGATCAACATGTCCAGACATACAGAGTGTATCTCTTTTTCATTTAGGCATCAGACAGCGCTGCTTAATGCTGCACACAGGCATCTTTTTTGGCCAAGGTTCACACTGACACAATGCCAGCCTCTGCTCCCAGCTGCACGTGCAGCTCAACTGCAGTGCAAAGCCATTATCACCTTCAGGCAGGGGGTGATAGGAGCAGACGATTACCCCTGCAACAGTCAAATATTGCTCGACTCTGAGCCATTATCCCAAACCTCCCTTATTCACGTCTCCTCTGTACATTCATCACCTCCAAATCGTGCTTCCACTTGTGCAGCCAGTGTGTATGATGCTCATGGGCATCTCTCTGTGGTGTGTATGTTACTTGTGCATATAATCAAAGAGTTTCAAAACATGAATTTTCGTATTCTAATTTGATTTCTAATCTAATGTTTTCCTGGATGATGTTTTGATTCCGCCAAATTGCTTGGTGCAGAAATGTTATTACACTGATATTTCAAGCTGAAACTGCCGGCTGAGGCACTTTGAAACTAATCAAAATCTTGAAATGCAATTAAATCAGTTTCAACCGAATTATCGTTAAAATATATATCTATTAAAACAATATGTTGTGATGAATAATGTTACCAGAAATCTACCGTTGCATGCATTTTCAGGTTCACTTAGAGCATCTCATATAAACTCACTGTTCACTTTATTAGGCACACCTTTGACCTATTTTTGCCTACAGAACTGCTGTAACTCTCGTATTATATTCAGCAAGGTGTTAGAAATAGATCTCAGATTGTTGTCCATATGGACATGATGGTGCATTATCCTGCTGGAAGTAGCGATCAGAAGATGGGACCACTGTGGTCATAAGGATGGACATGGTCAGCAACAATAGTCAGGTAAGCTGTGGTGTTTAGGTTGGAAAATCTCACCCACACCATTACATCACTAGTAGCATGTAGGTTTGAGACAGGAGAATGAATCTGTGCTTTCGTCGGTTGTTGCAACTGAAATTGAGACAAAATAAATAATTTTTCCAATATCTTGTTTTTCACAGAGCAAAGAGAGAGTTTTGATTTGGAGACAGATAGCAAGGTCTGATCAGAGCTTTCCAGGGCCTGGTAGTGGATAAAGTTGTCACATTGCGGTCTTAAAAACCTGGACAAGAACTTTGAACTACATTCTGTGCTCAGTTGTTTGACCAATGCCACTCAATTAAAAGCAAATCCACAATAATTTCATCATGCATCAAATGAAAGAAACCTCAACCCAAGTTTCCAGCAAATTGAGGGACTGAGCTGTCTAGACTATGAATAAAAACCCCAGTTTTCTCCTCATTTAGTTGTAGAAAGCTGTAAAAAAAAACCTGAACTTTGTATTTATCAAACTCTATTATAGTACTTAAGAAATATATTAATTTATATATTCATTTTAATAAACTGCTTAGTCCTGAGTAGGTTCGCGAGGAGAGGTTATACTGTATATCTCCAGCAGTAATAAGAGGCAGCAGATACCTGAGACGGTTCATCAGCAAATGTAAAATAAATAAAAATCATTTTATCATCTGCATAATGGTAATAAGAGACTAAACAATCCTAACAGATTATATAGAGAAAGAAAAAAAATTTAAATAAAATAGGGCCGAGTACAGAACTATGTGGAACACCAGGCTTAAGAATATTTAAGATGATTCAGGGTATGATTTGGTAAAATACATGCATTAAAATTATAAATAAGGAGTAAAATAGTCTTTATTAGAAATACTCATAATTATTTGGTCAACAGATACTAAGGTTTTGACTAAATTAATCATTTTTTTATTGTTGTCTTAAAGCACCTTTGTAGTCCTGTGGGATTTTCTAGTTTGAGAAAACCAAGGTAGATTGTTGTTGCACAGTTGCAGCTTTTATCTGTGAATACACCAGCAGTGTATGAACAGAACCCCCAGTTCAGTGTTGTTCTTCCAGAGGGGTGTTTTGTTTTCCCACAAAATTGGAAAAAGTCCTTGATATTGGTTGGAATCTGTTTTGCAAGCAAGAGAGGCAAATATGTTGATCCTGGTTTGCAGCTTTTGGGTGACCTGGTTGGAATCAATCTGCAGTGGACCATGTTTGTTTTGTGTCATGGAATGATTCACATTTATACACCTGGACACAATTCCTCCAACAGCTCGGCTCAAGCGGAACAAGGCTACTGCATGTATGTGTCGCTCTGTAACACATTTGGTCTGGTGGTTACAATAGTTGAAATATTATGGAGTGGTCAAAGGGTTTGTCAAGTCACTAATCAAGCTAAAAAGAAATATGATAGTATTTTTTTTTAGGTAATAATAAAATCTGATGATAAACAGACATAGGGACAAGCAATTATAGCTAGAAAAGATGGGAACCTCTAGCTGGACATGATTAATAACTGCTGTGAAATTTTGACAGCTGGTGTCAAAAGAATCCCACTCTTTCTGAGTCACCGCTGTCAAAACCGAACACACCACATCAGGCTTACTTAGAGATTCAGTGCGACTTACACTTTCCTAGGATAGAATCTTCTCACGTGTCCAATGCCAATACACATACATGAGTTGTCATGAAAAACAACTTGTTTTGGTCTCCAGTCATTAGAATTCACCGGGAGCGTTAGTTACTAATTAATTGAATTCATTTTATGTGATAGCCCCCTGAGAACAAGTGCATATTTGTCAGGGTTCTAACACTTGTTCAACTGACAAATTCAAGCATTTTCAAGGTAAATTTTCAAACTTTTCAAGCACCACACGGAAGAGACAAAACAATACATTAGGACTCAGAGGACAGTTTCACCTCACTATCGTATGAATTTATTCTTAATTTATTCTTAACTTAATCTCACGGAGAAGTGTAACTTCTCACAGTCGATAGCAAATGATCAGTTGTTACTCTGTGTCCGTTTGCTCGCACTGAACTGGGCAAAAGGGCTTTTGTTCACTCTGCTCCTTCTGCATGGAACAGGCTGCAGGAAAACTGGAAACTAACCGAGCTCATCTCCTTGAATACATTTAAAACCAGAATGAGAGCCTTTGAGACAGATTCCCTGTGTTGTAACTGCCTTCTGTAAATTTGTACATAACATGTCTGTGTAACTGAAAAATTTTGTAACCAACTTTTGCAGCCTCTTGGCCAGGACTCCCTTGAAAATGAGGTTTTTAATCTCAATAGGACCTTCCTGGTTCAATAAAGAATAAATAAATTTAAAAAATGAATTTATTACTGTTATATAATAGGGACGATCTTATCCGATCGCAGGATCCAAAATCAGGCCTGATCACGTGAATTTAAATTATTGGAATCAGGTGAAAAAGATTAGCTATAACCTTATAAAGCAACTAGCATGACCTTAATTCATCCTCAGATCAAAATCTTCAAAGGAAATGACAATGGCTTAGTTTTAATTTTAACCTGTCTGCTTTTAGTTCTAGTCTGTTACCTTAAAACCAAACACCCTGCTCTCCCAGTTCACAGCAGCAACTCGGACAAAAACACACAGCCATCTGACACTCAAGAAACACTAAAAGACAAAGAGAAACTGTCTACTGACAGCAAAAACACAGCCAAGATAGCCATATATTAATCACACTGGATGACTCTCTGGTTGCAAACGTTGGTTTTTGCAGTCTCCTAGAGCCACGGCATGAGCCGTGTTGTGCAGGGAAGAGCGAGCCTCAACATGGGTGCAGTAATGCTTATCGCAAAACACAGCCACATACTATTTAAACAATTTGAATTATGAGCAATTAGGCTATTATCAAACATATTCCTAATATTAACACATTTCTGGTATTTTATTAGTTTGTGAACTCGGAGGTGTTTTGTAAACAAAGTTTGTGAACGAGAGTAGCCGACATCTGACGTGACCCGGAGCAGCGGGAGGAACGGGGCTTTGCGGCTCATAACAGACTTTTTAGCACCGAAAAATATATTTCTTACCCTTTTCTTCGGTACCCTGCTCTACTCCAGTCTTGATTTCATAACTAATTATCACAGAAAGACCCGCTGGATCCCAGACCCAAAGCAGGGCTCTCACACACGCGACTAGCATAAAAGTCTCATCGGTAAAGTAGGTCTGCTTCATAGCGAAGCCAGCGTACACCGCCGGTCCAGCGGCTGGTCTCTATAGTAGGAGGAGTCTGCTGCTCACACACCGGCGTTACAGAAAGGAGCGGACCCTCTCAGAGCAGCCGCAGCCGTCTTTACTAAAGGCGAAATAGTCACTCTCTAGTTTTTAACTAGTTTTTTCATCAAACTAACTTGGGTGATCTTATATACAAAACTGTGCAGTTTGTTTTTCAAGCCTTTTCCAGGACTCAATACAGAAATCAAGCACTTTCCATAACTTGAAAACACGTTATTGAAATTCAAGCATTTTCAAGGATTTCAAGCACCCGTACGAACCCTGTTTTGTGATAACTGGTAATGAGTCACCGTGGAGAAATTTTGTTCTGCTCTTCTTTGTAAATTAGTATTAATTCAGACACATTGGAGGGTTTACCAGCATTAACGGCTGGTTTAAGGTCAAAGGTCAGAGGTATTTCCTGGTAAAGAGCAGCAAGTGGTCCACTTCCTGAATCGGGTACACCGGTGGCAGAGGAGTTAAGTGTTCGTCTCTTAACCGAAGGATTGCAGGATCAAGTCCCGGTTGTCTGTTGCAATTGTTGTGTCCTTGGGCAAGAGACTTAACCCACCTTGCCTGCTGATGGTGGTCGGAGGGACCGGTGGTACCAGTGTTTGGCATCCTCCCTTCTGTCAGTGTGCCCCAGGGCAGCTGTAGCTACATTGTAGCTCATCACTACCAGAGTGTGAATGTGTGTGTTTATGGGTGAATAACTGTTTTTGTTACGATCGTTCTGTTTTCTATCTAATTTCATTTTTGTAGTTCTGCTGCCTTCGTCAGAGCAACCGCCAGATGTTAGTGGCGTCACTTCTATTTATAACAATGTACTGTACAATAAAAATATCAGCCATAACAGACCACTGTACTAGAGAAAATCATATAATGGACTGGGATAACACACGGATCATAAACACAGAGCAACAAAAATTCAAAAGATGGATCAAAGAAGCGATTGAGATAAGGAGACGTGGACCTAGGACCATGAACAGGGACAAAGGAGTTTACACACTGGACCACTCACGGGACATGGTGATCAACGGAGAAGGCGCGGGCAGCAGAGGACAATATGCAGATAAACGGAAGTGACGCCACCAACATGTGACAGTTGCTCTGACGAAGACGGCAGTAGACGCTGAAACATGTCAGCAAATGTAAAAACAAGCTCTATTTGCTCTGAGTATAATGAAGAACCACAAAAAATGAAATCGGGTGAATAACTTGGGGGGGTTGTGGGACCCTAGAAGGTGCTGTACAAATGCAAACTATTTACTAGGGATGTGCGATATTATCGGCCAATATTGGCCTGTAATATCGGAAAATATCGGTATTGGTTTTTACTCCTATAGTGACCCATACCATGCATATATTACCCATCAAACTCTTCGGCTTCATCTCCTCTCTCTCAAAATGCCAAAATATGACAGATCTGATGTTTAGTTTTTGAGATATTTTAGGTTTTTTTTGGCACAACTTGTGAATATTTAGTAATTTGCCCTGTGTAATGAGGATCTGCCACATAGCTACGTGTAGCTAGCCAGCAAACAAGCAACAGAATCTTCAATTAAGATCTTCATTAATGTTTTATCACCATAACTAAAAAAATAAATGACTGACTATTACAGATGTCTTAGCATCGCGCTTAGCAATTAGCCTCGCTTAGCGATTAGCCTCGCTTAGCATTTGTACGCTCACGCTGCTTACATTTTATAACTAACTTTAACACACGCCCAAACATTCGCTAAACAAACTGATAGTTACAAAGAATAATGTTCTCCAAGGTACGAACGTCTAAAGCAAAACCAGCGTGTTCATGATCCGTTTTTTCGTTCGTTTCTGCCTAAATGTAAATGTAAACAAAGAGCGGAGGCCCAGCGGAGGAAACGGAAACTACGTCAGTGATAGGTCTGAGTTGAGAGCACTCACTCTGTCACGTTTTGCGCAGACAAAATAACAAAGATTGACTGCAACAGTGATGTCTCACTTTGATCCGTTTTCAAAACCTAAAAGATTTTAACCTTTTTATCATTAATTCACCTGTACTATTTATTAACTTATCAAACCTTTCCCATCATGAACTTAATAATTATCTGTAGCCTAAAGGCATGACAGATAGCCAGGATTATCTCAAGTAGAATGTCATTCAGCTGCTGTTGAACACAAATTAAACATGACTTTTTTTTCTATTACTAACTTAAATTGAAGTAGTTGTCCTTTTGCACAGATAATGTTTAAAGCATTCATGATATGAAATATGTGATGTTAGATGTAACCTAGACGATTTATTATTATTTTTTATTACGGGGACACCGCATATATCGGTATCGGTTTATATCGGTATCGGAAATTAAGAGTCAGACAATATTGGCTATCGGATATCGGTAAGAAAGCCAATATCGAGCATCCCTACTATTTACCATCAGCAAAGCCCAAAACCATCATGCTACCACCACCATGCTTGACTGTTGGTATTATGTTCGTCTAAAATTTGATTTTAGTTTTACAATGCATGATTTGCTTGATCTGCTTGTCTGGGAATGGGTCGCAGGGGTAACAGCCCCAGCCCCATACCATCCTCTCTCCAGCAACATTCATCCACTTCATTGGTGGTACCCCAATATGTTCCCTGGTGAGTGTGGAGATCCCTCCAGTGTGTCCTGGGTCCACCTGGGGGCCTCCTGCTGGCAGAAAGTTTAATTTTTGTCCTGCCAGTCCAAAGAATGTTTTCAATAAGTCTCGGGGATCGTCAATAGGTTATTGGATAAATGTTCAAAGGGCATTTGGGTTGTTTTTGGCCAGCAGCACAGTTTTCCTGTTTCTTTCTCACTGTTGAATCAAGACCTCTAAACTAATCCTTAACCAAGTGAGGTGTGTGATCCTATAGACTGAACATAGACAGTTAATTCATGATTTAACAAGTGGGGCCATTTCTTCTTCACATATAGCCAGTAAAGAATTATTTAAAAACACCATTTTGTACTCGATACTAGTTTCCTGATCTAAACCATCTGACAATCTGTATGCTTTTGTTACAGCTCTGCAAACATAGTGTCATAACATTTGAAAGAGAAATACCTCACAATATAGGGTCATGTCTTTTCCGACTAAAAATAGAACAAAGTGTGAAAATGCATCTGACAAGTCTTCCGCGTCCATCTGACTAACTGCTTGGCAAACCTGAGACACTTGGGACATTTTTTTCCCGTCAGTATTTACATGATATTGACTCGTTTGGGGAAAAAAGCGGTCTGCTCGATAAAACGCCTTTGAAAAGCCATTTTAGATTCAGAAACTGTAATGAGATTAGCGCATCGGGCCGCGCTCCAGCGCTCGCTTGGCTGGCCACCAGTTGGGATGTTTTGTTTGAAGACATTTGGTCTTTTTATCGATGAGGAGAAAACCCCACGTGTTGGTCTTCTATCTTTCACTGTCATTAAAAATCTTTTTCACCAAGAAATTCATTTTTAATTCGACCAACAACACATACTGTGTTTTGAACGTTAAAAAAAAATGCCCATCTACAAAAGTTCAGCGTCTGCTTCTCTTGGCCATCATTCACCTGCCTGTTTACTCGTTTTAAATGAAGGCTTCTTTATTGTTTCTGGTAAATAGAGTTCAGCGTAATGAATACACATTAATAAATACTCCAGAGACTCGTTGGCTGCTGTGTCGACACACGACTCCCACACATTTTTAATGGGTTCTTGTCAAGACGCTGCTGCCTGTATGGCATGTTTGTAAATGGTTTGAGGAAATAAGAGGTGATGCAGGCTTAAAGATGTATAAATGAGAAGATTCACCTAAAGTATGTAATGAATTCATTATAAAAACAGATAAAATGCTTTACTGCTACTTTTATTTATTCCTCTCTCTTATATTCCTTCTTCTGTTTAAGCCTTACAATGGTGCTTGAGGTTTAGCGATGCAAACCCAATGTGGGTTGGAAAAACGATGGGGAGGGCTGAGCGAGCACAAAACTTTTAATAGTTTGTCAAACTTTCGTATGTCTGTAAAACTCCAATCGTCGGGATTGTTGTGAAAGCAGAATCCCAATAGGTTTCTCAATTTTTTTTATTATTATGATTTTACCACTAAGGAGTTGCAACTTATTTATTTCTAGGAAAGTAAAAAAGCCAAATTTTTAGTCATTTTATCGTATTTTAGTCTAAAAAGAACAATTTTCTCTCTAGAAAAAATGCATTAAGGTAAATATTCTTAAATATGATCCAAAAAAAAATCTGCCAATGGGGTAAGCAAACGTTGCTTGGCAAGAATTCTTAAACCTAGCTAATAAATCTGAAATAAGATTATTTAGCTAATTTTAAGAGTTCCAACCAAGCAACATTTGCTTACCCCATTGGTATTTTTTTTTACTCAAAACAAGAATATTTGGATCATATTTACAAATATTTACTTTATTTATTATCTAGAGAAAAAAAAAATTGTATTAAAAATAAGATAAAATGTCTAAAAATTAGGCTTTCTTAGATAACCGTTTTTGCATTGTTGCATTTTAATCTTCATTGATTTATGAGCTGTGCATTAGTTTTATCAAAGCAGATAAATAACACAAAAATATATTTGAGAAAATTCCAATTTAAAAAATAATGTTAAGAAATGGGGACTCCAATGTGGCCAAGGTAAAAAGTAAACTTGTGTTAAGAGTAGAAGTTTCATCAACTCAGATGTTATAGAACACACATTTATTAAGATTTAGAAACAGCATTTTTAGAAGCAATGCACATAGACCAACAGCTTTAATGCCATATTCTTAAATTAAGAAGCCATTTTGAATGAGGTTGATGCATACATTATTGAAATTGAGTCTTCTACACCTATCTCCTGGATTCGCTTCTGATAGAAAATAGATGGAAACTCACTCGATTCAGAAAAGCTAGACAGATCTACGTCACACTGGTACTTAACATTCATGGACTCACCCATCTTGACTCACGACGGGGAAGGCTGTTGTTGGCTTAGCGTCCAGGAAACAGCAGAGAACGTCTCGGCTAGTAGAAGCTAACCGTTAGCATTAGCAACTCCACCACACAGCAGAACTCCTCCAGGCTTGTGTTATTTGTAGAGATAAAACATCAACGTTGCAGAGCAAACAGAGTCAGTGGTAGAGTCGTGTTGCTGTTAGCCAATCAGAGGAGAGATGTCCAAATATCAGGAAATAAGACTCCAAATCCTGCTGTCTGCTGCCACTTTCTCCTCTGGCTGACTTCTATGTCCTCAAACAGGAGCATCTGACCTTTTTTACCCAGAGAATGACTTACATTAAAATTAGTAAACTTGATCTTTGAGTTTAAATGAGCTGTGTCTTGCTCTAAAGTCAGTTATTTTATCAAGAATAAAGAAATTGCCCATTTAATACCTCATCACAACATTTTTCTCTATGTATTTTTGGCTTTTTGAGCCACATCCTCAATGACATTACTATACATTTTGTTGTATTGACTTGTTATATTCATAATAATAAAGAATTCAAGCAGAAATAAACAGTGACACCATTGGAACTCTCCTTTGGGAAGGTTTCTCTCAACAAAAAGGGATTATACTCTGTAGCTTTGATGATAAAGCAGTTGGGGGAAGATTAAGTGAACAGAGTTAGGAAGAAAGATGGCTAAGAGTGCTACTGCTAGCCAATTAGCTGTAAATTTTATCTAAAGAAACTTCATGAACTCTGATTGAACTTAGCCTAATTCACGACCACGTTTAGATATCAAGTTTCTGTGGGACCAGATTGAGGGATGCATTTGCTTTTGTCCATGCAAAAAATAAAAACAATATTTTTTGGTACTGATGAGTAGAAGGTTGGTACGCACATGTAAAAAGTACATTGTGTTGCGTACATCCATGTGTACTGATTATTCAGAAAGTTAAGGTCCCAGCCAGCACACATACACACTAGCATCAGCTCTAGTCCACTCTGCTCTACTCCGCCGGCCCTACCGCGGTAGCTCCACACTGCCTTAGGGATGCAGACGTACTTGGTACATGGGCGGTCTCCAAAAAAAGGCTTGTTAGCTCCTCAGCATCCAGAATGATAATGAAACGCGCACGCGGGAAGCCCCTGCTGGCTGATTCTATCTGCTAATCGGAGGTTCTCCCAATGGTAGGCGTGAATTTGAGCCGACCAATCAGTCGACAGTGGGTGTGTTGGCCCGGTTTTGGCCCGAGGTAGAACGCCTTGTGAAGAGGGCTAAAAACACGTCCAGTTTGGATGTGAACACAAGAGCCGGTGCTATTGTGTAAGGTGGGCCCCATATGGAATATATATGGGTAAGTTGTATGGGTCACACCAGGGTTTGTCTGCAGTTTTCATGGTGGCCCAATGGGGGTTTGCCCAGAAAGATTTTTGCCCACATAAATTTTAATGGGCCCCACATGGGTTTTCAGAGGGTTTGATTAAAACACGGGCAAACCCCTATGGGGCCACCATGGAAACTGCGGACAAACCCTGGTGGGACCCATACGGCTTGCCTATATAGATTCCATATGGGGCCCACCTATGTGTGCTGGCTGGGTTACAACAGTAGAAGGTAAGTTTATTGAAGGTTTGAAGCCTGTTTTTGTTCCATCTTAATTCATGAGTCTACTTTTGGTAAGTCGACACTTCGTTCTATGATTTTATACCAGATGTGAAATTGCCTTGAATGTTATATTTGCCCCAATGTCTTACTATAAAAGTCGAGTATGGGTAGGTGAAGAGTGCAAGTACATCAGTGAAAAAGAATAAGAAATGGTACGTTTTGTTTTATTCATGATTTCATGTTAAGTATTGATGTTTTTTTGGCTGAAAATACCTTTTTCTACCACCTCTGAAGTGCATTTCTCTCCGGTGAATGTCAGTGCAAAATGGTGAATGTGGCAGGAGGTTCTCCTCACAAAGGCCTGGCATTTAGCCATCATGTTTACAGCTATATATTTACATTTCTGCTCCATGTGCTTGGTTGTGATTGAAAGCCTCCCGTTGGGGTCATTCTTCAAAAAGAATGAAGTAAGAAACAAAAGATGGGGAAACAACAGGGGGGAGGGAGAGAAAGGAAGAGAGAGATCAAGCTTGACTGAGATGAACAGAAAAAGGAAGTGAAGGAAGATGATGGAGTGAGAGGGAAAAGAGGAGGAGTACAGCTCCAGGGAAAACTCCATCAGTCGGTGAATTATACCCCATGCCATCGGCACCAAAGGAAAACATCTCTGCTTGGGGGTGTCAGGTTGAGATGGACGATCGGCACCCTTGGTCTGGGAGAGATCCCTCGGCATGTGTGTGCGTGTGTGTGTTGGGGGGGGCAGCGGGTAAAACAGAGAATGAATTCCGGCCTGATACATCACACCCACAAAAGTAATGGTTCACAGTGAGATCATTGCAAACTGCCCACTGTGCACTATCACATATACACACACCGGCACACAAACACAAAGTCAGGCAATCAACGCCATCACAACTATGGTCGGCCATGGAAGGTAAAGGAAAAAAAAGCACCGCCTCAGGAGGCTTCAGCATAGCTGCGACAATACAGCTGTTATTTGTTTGCCTGCCTTGCACCTAATGGTTGAAAAAGCACAAATAAAGCAGTGTATCATGAGTATTTGTGGCGATGGAATGTGTATGGATCTCTATTCATTTTCTTGTTCGCTGGGCGCTCTGTCATGAAAGTGATAATTACTTGAGATCCTTCAAGTAAGCGTACAAAGACACCGTGGCCCTGTCAAGACTCAATTACATTTTTGAAAACATCAGTGTAATATGGAAGAACAGCACATACATATATGATTTTTATGGTATTTTTATTAGGATTGCTTTGGAAAAGCAAGCAAATTTTACAACTTCATAACTCAGAAGAAACGGTGACTTTTAAACTAATATTTGTGTAGCGAAAATTAGATTTTAGAAGCAGTGTCTCCCCCCGGGGCAGGAAGTCTGGTAAAACACAAGTGGCACTATAAAATTACCGTGACATTTCTGCCTAATTTGTTCCATAATTATCAAAAGTCAGGTGGAAGCTCTGACCTTTTCCTCAGTGCCATGAGCAACTGGAACTTTTTGGCTTTTTATTGAACCAACTTGATACCTAAAGCTGTTTGAGTTTGTATTGACTGTATTAATTAACTAGGGAATAAATGATGTTGGCTTTTAATATTCTGACTTATAATGTGGGTCCATCTTATGGTTCATGGGTTCATTTTAAACCAAAGAAACACCCCAAATGTTATTTTTCCATCTTCTACCAGTATATTGAGTCAGAGTTAGTAATACAACGGTTTCATGGCAAAATGTAAATAAGTACTATAATCAAAAATGACAATAACTTTTTAAGGTAAACCAGTGGTTCCCAAACATTTTAGAGTTTAACCCATAAAATAAAACTATTTCAAAAAGCTACAAAAAAAAAGTTGAGACAAAGCAAATCCTATAAATCCATCCTGTGTCCATCTATCAAACCAACTCCATCCATCCATTTGACTATTTCATCCATCCCTCCATCCATCCATCCATCCATCCATCCATCCATCCATCCATCCATCCATCCATCCATCCATCCATCCATCCATCCATCCATCCATCCATCCATCCATCCATCCAACCAACCAACCAACCAACCAACCAATCCATTAATCAATCTCATCCATCCATCAATCTGTCCAACCGTCCATCTATCAATTTATTTAGCCAATCCATCATCCAATCTCATGCATCCATCAATTCGTCCAAACATCCATCCAGCTATACTTACATAAATTCAGCCAATCCCATCCATTAATCTATCCATCTGCTGCTGCTCATCCAAGATTGGTTTGTGGAGGTAAGTGATAAAGAAGAGACCCCTAGACATGCCCAGACAACTTTCAGGAAACAAAGCCATCAGGAGGCATCTTAATCTGAGACTTGACACAGTTTAGTAAGCTCTTAGTGATGTGGAGGACCAGCGGCTTTACTCAGAACTCCTCTGGATGTTGGCATTTCCCACCTTATCTGTAAAGTCTAAGATTGCTGAGCCTGGTCATCTTATAGAGGAAGTTCATTTCAGCCACTTGTTTCCAAAATGTAGTTCTTTAGGTTTGGAATCAAATTTCAGAATGCTAGTTGAAGGTCAGAACGTAGATAGACTTGTGAAACATTGAGTTTTGCCTTTTGTTGTCACTTCTTCTTCACCACAGAAGCTCAGAGCAAGAATACCATTGTTGATGGTCGCCACCTGTGAGGAGAAGAGATAATGTTAGATGTATTTGAAATGTAATGTTACACTGTCCAGACTTGAGCTTGTTGATTCTCCATGTCATAAATTGGATGCTTAAAAATGAAAGGCCTCAACAGTACAAATCATTTTTATTAATTAAGACCTTGTCATATTATTTTAAAGCTGAAGCATATCCAAGAATGTTTTAACTGAACATAATCAACTAAAAACCAAAACACATTTGCAAACAGAAGGTGTCTAATTCTAGATACTACTGAGTTTAACATTATGTATGAGGTAAGCTACAAATCAGAAACAGGTTTATTTAATTAGCAGGCGCGAGACAAGTGCTTGTTTGCATGCTCAGGCATAATTCAAGGGGAGCACAACAATATCTGAGTGTTTAACCAAGAACTCTTGTCCTCTAAACAAATACATCATTTAATAAAGGCAGTAATAAAAGTGTTTAACTAAACTAAACATTAAACCTTGTATACCCCTCATCATGTCTGCCTAGCTTCTTTTATATTTGTGATAATTGTGCAAATTAAAAAAAAATACTTATTTTTGTATTATCAAGGTGGCTGAGAATGCCTACAAATACAAAAATCCTTACATGAAAAACAGAGAAAAAACATTAGAACTCTAAAATGACATCTTAAAGAGCTGAAATTGTTTTTTTCTAAGTTCTGATAGTTTATTTTTTGTCCTTCCATCAGAGTCGCCAAATTAGGTTGGACAGACGCTTTAAGTGGTTGGAAAACATCAGACTGCAGTTCAACTAAGGATAGTTGCACTAATTTCTGTAATTCTAGCTTTTCTGAAGCATTTTATCTTATGTAACTGTTTTCAATCAAAAAAGAGCCATTTTCGAGGAGGAAGTAAATGCTAACAAACCCAGAGAAAAGCTCAGACTCTGCTAGCTTATTTGATCACATTCTGTGATATGTTCCATTTCCAGTGTCTGGTGGGGATATTTGTAGGGTGAGGGAACAGATATATGATAAAATGTTGTAGATCAGATTCCAACAAAAGAATTAAATTTAAAATAAAGAAAACTATCTTTAAACAACAACAAACAAACCACCAAGAAAAACCAGCATTATTGTATGTTCACTCTGATTGGCTGAATCCTATGGCCTTGGGCTGACCCTGAGCCGAACAGAGTTAGTTCGAGTGAGCAGCAAATTCAGAAGGTGTGGTTAGATTCCTGTCAATCACTCAAAATACTAAAGATGTTAAAGTGACACTAATCAGTTTTTTACACTTTAACCAATTCCCTAAAATGTGGGGTTTAGCAGTTGCGTTGGTAGAAACATTACCAACTTCACCTGGGACAACACTCTGTAGCCCTCTGCTGACCAGAAACAGCACTTAAAGTAGCTCTCCAGAGTATTTCTTTTATCTGACGGCACCATCTAGTGGCTGACAAGCATATCACACCAATAGTCAGGTTGACTCTGTAATTTAAGTTGGCGCCTGCACGTTTCTTGTTTATGAATGTGCTTCTGTAGCCGACAAACAGAGCTAAAATTTTACAATTACTATTCTCATGACATGTTGTTTTCATATATTTATTAGAGCTGTCAAAATTAGCGCATTTTTAATGCGTTAATGCAAAGCCCCCTTAACAGCATGAATTTTTTTAATGTGCAATAGACGCGCAGGCTTCCGTAGTTTTGTTTTGGCCCTCCTCGCGTTCCATATTCTGACGTAAATAAGAAGCAGGAAAAAGCCATTGGCCAGAGGCAAATTTCCTTTGAATCACATGTGTAAAAATGTATTAAACCCTCAAGTCAATTTATTTTAAGGATTTCCACAGCTGGATTTTTAAGAAAAAAACAGTGTTTTTAAATCGCGCGGGGACCTACGCCTACCAGGCTTTCAGTATGAGCGTAAAGCCGGCGATGACGTAACCGCTCAGAACGTGAGTGTAAACAGTGTGTAGAAAGTGACCCGCAGCTCGGTATTTTTCTCTGGATTACGACAAGGCGGATAACCGGAGAAGTTCAACCGAACATGATTGGTGGCGAAACGGAGGAGGAGGGTACATTATTTTTGTCTGAGTTCAATGAATTAAGAAAGCAAAAAAAACAGAAGTGTTGCCTTATATTTTTGTTAAAAATAATAAGATATATTTAAAATGTGCTAAATAGGCAGAGTCCTAGTTCTTTATCACACTCCTGCCTTTGTCCTTGTTTTAGTACCACATGTGTTGATTTTGTGATTTCTTATGGTGGAAGCATATAAGGTGTTATTGTGTGGGAGGTAATGCCTAATTTCACTTTTGAATATTTTTTTTTCTGAGGATACTGGAGTGTATTTATCATGTTTGGTAGTTATAATAATAATTATAATAATATTACATTTTATTTGAAGCGCCTTTCAAAAAACTCAAGGTCACTGTACAGTCAGGTTAAAATAAAACATTCAAGACAAAAACAGCAACAAGATAAAAAAAATGGCTAGAAAATTTAAAACCCAAATAAAACATCAGATAAAACACCAATAACAGTTACAATGAATAAGCAATTTTGAACAGATGAGTTTTGAGATTAGCCTGGAAATGGTGAAGGGTGGTCATGTTTCTAAGGTGAGCAGTTACAATAAACATATTTTCTTAAAAAAGTATATTTGTTCACTCCATAGTTGAAATAAGAAAAAAAAAATGCAATTAATAGTGAGTTAACTTTGGACACTCATGCGATTAATCGCGATTAAAAAATTTTATCTTTTGACAGCCCTAATATTTATATTTTAAAGACTTACATGTCCGTAAAAAGTTAATTAACGCTACATCAGCCAAGGTACTTTCTTAAATTTGAAGCACATAAGCGTATAATATTTTTTGTCCAACAGTGTGGATCTTTTTACTTCGTGGCTTATTTAGTAAGGCTTGACTTGTGTCAGTGTTAGCTCATTGTTAGCACTAGCTACAGCAGGGTTGTAATTCCGTTTTCAACCAGTAGGATGGAGAAGATGGAAACTGTTTAATGTTACTTCAAATCCAACAAGGCTGTTCGGGCTGTGATAAATTAGGTCTGGAATATACTTGCTTTTTAACGACGCGTACGCATGTTTAAAATGGCTGCCACGCGTAGCTTGCATTGATTTGAAGCGTCGTTTGTGGGCGTCCCCCAAAATTAATGCGATGCATCGGAACGCTGTAATATCCAACTAACCAGTAGGTGGAGTTGACAAAATGAGCGAGATACACTCACTATGGTGACTTTGTCTCTGGTTTAGAGGTCTTTTACACCATCTACGAAACCACTGCTGTCTTTTTTTTTTTGTCGTGATTCTCAAAATTAACCAGTTAGTGATCTCTTTTATTGACGCCATGTTTGTTTTGGTTGTACCCACAAACCCGGCTCTCTATCCAGTCTGAGTACTCTTGTTCGCCCCCTAGTGGAACACTCCAGTACTACATGCAGTTCAGCAGCAAGTGTGTGAACAAAGACACAAACTGCTGCCTACGCCAACGCGAGGTTAAACAGCAAGTGTATTCCAGCCCGTAGCCATTTTGGTAAGATAATGTGGTTTATTCGTGACTGGTTTACACCCGTTTTACCATACTAGTTGCAAAATATATAAATAAATATTTTAAATTTATGTATTATTAGATGTTTTAACAGTTTTATTATAAACAACAGGGAGGGTTTAGTGCTAGCCCAATTATACCAGGTGTCCCTGACCATTAGTAAAGCTGAATTTTAAACTAATACTACAGAATTCTTTGCATATTGTTACTTTGCATACTGCAAAGTAAAGATTGTAAGCTAACAGGTAAATTTAACAAGCTAGCTTGTATTTCTATGTGGGGAGTTGATTATGGAGAAAAAAAAACAAAGCTCAAAACATGTAAATTAGGTAGACATGAAAAGGGAGTGAAGGTTACGAATAAGGGAGGTGATGGGCTGGTCTGAGCAAGAGGAGAAAATTAGAAGGGGGAGCAGCAGAGTACAAGGAAGGGCAAGCCAAGTAAGCACTTTCCTGTCTATTTTTCATCAGTTGGGCCAAATTAGGCCAAGCTCGCCTCTCTCCTTCTACGTGTGTGAGCATCTGTTTCCTCATTCCTGACATGTTTCTCCTCTCGGCAGGCCAGAGCTCCGGGTATCGTCACTTCGAATACCCCTCTCAGCATCCTGCCGTTTCCCCAACTCTGATTTATTAGTCAGTGGGCGCCGTCCATCACACCATGATGCGGGGGAAGCATCGTGTTTTCTCTGTGTGTGTACTTCACTGATCTGTTTTCCACCTACCCACACTCCCCTCTGTCGTTGGTTTTTCTTTTTGTTTCCTTGTCGTGAGGGCATCTGTGTCATCCTGTTCGCCGTTTCACTCAGTGACCCATTGACTTTTGGTTGGCTTCTCCCCTCTGAAGCCTGTCATTTGTAATCCCACCGTGTCTGACTGTTACATGCACCGACCAGAGGCTGACATTTGGATGAAAGGAGTCCACATTTAAACCTGTGAAGGCCATCATACTTATAAGAGCCACAGGTCCAATTCAGTTAATAAAATCTAGCATACCAACGTTGCTTTCTGAAAGGCTAAAAAGGGGCAAACCATAGAAGATTAGGTTCAACTAAATTCTTTAATCATTGATTAGTTTTGATTTTTTCTGCTGGTCATTCCAAAGATTCTGCAAAAGCTTCTAAGCTGCTTGTAGAATCCTTGAATATAAATCCAAAAAAGTCAAATATGAAAATAGTTCATTGCAATAAAACCTTCTTTGAAGTGCTGCCAAAGAAAACCCACTTTGAAGAATTTGGGGAAGTGAAAAAAGGCATTAGTAGGTCTAAAACTTTTTGGAAGTAATTAACAGATGTGCAACAGTAAGAGTTTGTTCTGTAGTGAAAACCATACCAAAACACCATTACAGCAGAGAGGTACATTGGTTTGTTTTCTGAAGGATCCTGTGTTGAAACTAGATTTTTCCGATTCCAAGAAACAGGAAACAAATAAAAATGATAGATGGTGGATAAAATGAACCATTCCCTCCATCCATATCCACCTTTTGACCAAAGTGAGGACTAGGATGTAAAAGATCCAGGTGTTAAACCAACAAAGCCCTCCCCCAAGTGAACTCAGGTTTGCCCTAGGGTCTCCTACCAGTGGGACATGCCAACAAGACTTCTAGAGGGGGGCAACCAGAAGGCACCATAATCAGATAACAGATGACTTATTCTCGTGTTGAGAAGGCGCAATCCCACCAGATGATCCAATTCCTCACCTTATCTCTGAGGCTGAGCTCTATTGTTTCCTGGAACTCATTCTTTTGGACCTGATCCCAATCTTATGACCATAGGTAAGAGTTGCACTTAAGCTTAGGTCCTTCTTCACCAAGATAGACCAGAGGAACTCTCTCATGACTGCAGACGATGCCTTTATCCATTGATTCATTTCTAACTTCACCCTTCCTTATGAACAGAACACCAATATACTTGATGCAAAGACTCACAACACAGCCAAAGGAACATCAGCCTCCATCTTGGCTCACGACGGGTAAGGCTGTTGTTGGTTTAGCATCTTGGAAACAACAGAGAACATCGCGACCTTAGATATCATATATATTGCCTTACCCAGGCTGTTCGTCAATTGGACGAACGTCCCAACGCGGCGGCCATCTTACTTCGAATAGCTGCCACCTTTCATAACATTGGGGTCAATGGTGCATGTACTATTTAAATAACTCTAACTTGCTCAATTTTCAACCAATTTTCAAAAGGTTTGATTTGTTATAAACGCCAGAGATGTGGCTGTAAAATATGATGGATTTGGCCCGTTAATTTAAAAATGTTTAAGTATGTCCTATCAAGCCTATGTGCTATAAGGTTTGTAATAATGCAACCCGCTTGTAAATCCGTTAATATTTAATCGAGTTAAGAGTGTTTTTGTTTAAGTTGTTCACTCACCTTCCATCTGCTACCATTGAGAACGAAACGTAAGCTGTCTGAAGTAAGATGGCCACCGTGTAGGGACGCTGTCCACTCCCAGTTCAGGCATCTAGCAATATATATGATATCTATGGTCGTGACTAGTAGAAGCTAACCATTAGCATTAGCAACTCCACCACACAGCAGAACTTCTTCAGGCTTGTGTTATTTGTGGAGATAAAACATCAACGTTGCAAAGCAAATGGATTTAGTGGTAGAGTTGCATTGCTGTTAGCCAATCAGAGGCGAGATGTCAGAATATCAGGAAATAAGTTTCCAAAACCTGCCGTCTGCTTCCATTTTCTCCTCTCGTTGACTTCTACATCCTCAAGCACCAGCACCTGACCTGTTTTCTCTAGAGTACAACTTACAAGGCATTCATTCCTACTAGAGACCACTGCAAATGTATTAAAAATACGAGTGGTCTTTATCTTTAATGGCTTTTATAGAACAGGTGGGTTTCCTCACAGTCAAACGGAACCTCTACCTTTTGTTCTTCAGACTGGTAATAGTAAAAACAATTCAGAAAGTGAGGTGTATAAACTGTCTCACGAACCATGCATTTCTTGACAATAATTGTCCAAACATTGCTGCATACAGTCTGTATCATAAACTAAATACACATTGAAGCTTTATGGAAAAATTCAAGTGATGCAACAGGAAACTATTGGAAATTGTACCCCTATCCACGTCATTAAACTTATTCAAACCTCAATTATTGCCTCGACTTAATTAAAAATATATCAAATTTCTCAGCTTTGAAGACTAATTACTGCTTCATTTTGTATGAGAAAGAATGTGAGAGGGCTTTGTGTTATAACAATGATGAATTAACCCTAATAAACCTACTTGGGTGCCCCATACTTTGTTCTAGCTGGTTACAGATTTAGGTCATGGCCCATCTGTGCCCCGTTAGCTTTTGTGCTAATTTTGCCTAATGGAACAGTAATGAGATATTTCAAAAATCCTTTTATTCCTCTCTATTATGGGTTTGATCAAACTACCATTGAAATAAATGAGATGTTTGGTGTGCAGAAAAAGAAAATCTGTTGCCTCGAGTTTTTGGTCTTTCCCTGTCGTAGCACAGTTACGTTTTCAAGCGTTTTTCTATTGGTGTGTGAGTTCTACAGTACACTCTGCTCTTGACTTGTCTCTCCAGGCACTTAAACCAAAACTCACACCTTGAGACATGTGACCAAAACAGTGAACAGGTGGACAATGCTGGGAACCTGGATCGTCAGCACCGATGATACAAAAAGGGTGCTGAGTAGAGGGACGGGCCAGGAACTCATGTGACCTTGAAGGCCGTATCAGTGATAAGAATGGCTTCACCAGTGACTCCTAATGCTCTATCAGCAAGTTTGTTTTAGACGACACCTCATAAGCATCCTACTCCCAACCCAAGTTTCAGAACTGAAGACGCTTCTTGGATGAAAAGTGAAACGTCTTCAAAGAAAAACAAGAAAACTCCAGTTGTTTACGTAAACATTTTAGGGCAGAGTCTTGAAGGTTTATTTGGTAAAGTATTTATTTATTTATTTTTAACAGCACATAGAGTGAGAGAATAAACTCAGAACCAAATAACAGGTAGTTCAAGGTGAAATATCAAATTATTGTACAATAAAGCAACCGCCAAAGCAATTATTGTCTTCATTCAATCTAAGGCCACTTTACAAATTATAAATTGATTAAATTGTTTAAGCAAACATCTTGGGCAATGAGTAGTGCTTGAAGTATGTTTACTAAGGTCAGTTAGCTGTGGCAGCCATCTTGGATGAGGCTCCCTCCAAAAGTTGAACATTTGAAGTGCATTCAATGATTATTCTATGACAGGTTCATTAATATTCAGCATAAGATTAATGAAACACGTTTCCACTCTACAGACAAAACCCTACTATACCACATCATACCATAGCATAGCATACCATAACGTACCCTACCATACGTACCATATCGTACCCTACCATACCATACCGTACCATACTATACCGTACCATACCATACCGTACCATACTATACCGTACCGTACCATACCATACCGTACAGTACCCTACCATACCGTACCATACTATACCGTACCGTACCCTACCATACCATACCGTACCATACTATACCGTACCGTACCATACCGTACCGTACCCTAACATACCATACCACATTAAACTCATCCCATTCCACACAGACCATTCCATAGGTTAAACAACATGTTATGCCTTGGTATCAGACCAGGCCAGGCCGTACCATACCGTACCACTGTTTATTTAAAAACCACCATAAGGAAAACTTCAAGCTGACCAAAGTGCTTTAATATTCAACCTAAAATAACCAATTTCAAAAGACAGGAGTGAAAAACTTTAGAAATTGTAACAATACACTCAAAACTCCTTTTATTGATCCTAATTTTTACCTTAGCACCCAAATTTGACAGTTAATGTACAAAGAATTCACAGCTAGAGATATAACAATAACTTCTCAAATAAAAGGCACATTTGAAAAAAAGATGTGAATTTTCGAGAATAAAACTTCAAGGCAAATTACATCTGTTCATAACAGCATGAATTGAAATAAATAAGTGAAATAAATAGATTCATCAGAATTACCAGAACATGATTATTACAAAACTGGCCATCAAACAATATCTAATTAGGTCAATTATAAACATTAAGCATGTTTTGTTGTTGACCCATGGTGGTACATAAATAGGGAGTATAAATCAACAGCTGTATTGTTTGTGGCCTTTTTAACTCAACTCAACATCAAAAATTTGTTTTGAGTCCGTCTTTGTTCAGAATTTTCTTGACTTTTCTAAGCTTCACCTAACAGAGTTTGACCTCCTTTTTATTAGATAGGACTGTCCAGACTAAACAAAATATTAGTTTTGGCTGATAAATTGATGAAAAAAAACATTTCTAATGAATAAAACTCTTTAATTTGACATCTTGTTTAATTTGTAATCCCATCTCACTTTGATCAGAGGTACATGTCCTAAGCTGAGCTCTGATTGTAGTCCTGTCATGTCTCTCTTCACACTGGGGCTCCCCCCTGTGCAGCGAGAACAATACCATTAACTAAATGAATGAGGAACACCTCAACTGGCAGGTTACTCCCCTCAATTACCAACATGCTTTCCAGCAGACACCTGGGAAATAAGATAAGCAGGTAAATGTGCTTAGACTAAGTGCTAACCACAAGGCACTCTTGGTGATGACTAAATGTCTCTACGGGCTTGGGGATTGGCAGAGTCTATGGAAGTCTTCTGCCAATTACCCAAGCACACAGCCAGGATAGGTCCTTAGCTTGATGCAAATGCAAGCTGGAGTAGAAGGTAATAGTACATCATTCCAGGGAATGGTTCAAAAGAGAGCACAATCTATTTGTAGAGATATAAAATGATTTTATTGCATATAATCCTTGTACTGTAATACTAGAACGGATCAGGTTGTTCAGAACGTTTTCTTTTCTAGGCCTCCAAGATGCTCCTTGGGTTTTGGATCATCCTTTTCCTTTCTAACCATGTTTCAGAATACTTCTACAGGATTTTACTTTTCAGTAAAACAACCATTTCACCCATACTTGTAGTTTGTTGATTCTTCCCTCTGTGCTAGATCTTTGGTTTGAAGAATGTTCTGCTACATGCCTCTTGCAGGTTTGGTCCTACCTTTGGACCCATGGGTTCACACCACACAATCCATTACATTTCCCATTTTAGGATTAATACTTAAAAGATCTCATTGTCATAGAATTCTCACCAGTTCTGGTTTAAAATGACTGCAAGGTAGATCCACATTTCTACTGCATAAACTAATAATACTCGTATCTTGGCTCTAGACTTATCTGTGAAGTGTTTTCGTCACACCTCAAAAGAGCATATTTTTCTCCTTGAATGCTTACAGCTCACAGACCCAAAGGTCATGCCTTTGTTGGGATTAAAACTATCTAACCATTCTTGTTATGTTTAGGTTAGGTTACACGGAAAAAGAAGTGACCCATGAAGGCCTCTGAAATTTATGCAAGAATTGTTGACAAGCACAGGATTCACCCTATGTATTAGGGCCATATTTTGTGTAGCTGTCTTCAAATTTCCTAATACGAATGTGGGTGAAACCACCTTTCAGTTAGGAAAAGATAACCCACAATGGTCACTGGAATAACCTGGAACTGACACAAATAATTAGACAGGTCAGTTGTCACAGCGTGGGGCTTTATTTCACAATCAACACAGTCAACACTGGACAGTGAACCACCAAGCCAAGCCTTTCGATTACAGCAAGTTGGGACTATTTCAATACTTTACTCATGTCAGTATTGCATAACCAGGAAATGGACATTACACACACATGAATTGCAGACTAGTTGTTTTTAGCAGATTCTGGCAAACAAAATGTTGTACATGAAAGAATAACATTAGTGATGCCCAAAATACACTCGGTTATACCAAAACACCAGGAAACATCTGTTGCCTGTTGACTTCAGATAAATTATTCTTACTGGAACTGATCATTAAATGTACTAAATAACAGGATACTGGCTCCACATGTTCAACCTTGGTTCTCAGGCACACTTTCGTAGCTCCAACAGTATTAAAACTCCACTAATAACAATCATGCATTACTTTTGAATTGTGGTTCAACATCTTAATTTAAAAAACTAATGAAAGTGATTTGGGCTAAAATGTGTGTAGTCCTTAGCCTGGGAAACCATCCTGTATGGTTTAGCCACAACCCTTAGAGCTCGATCGTGAATCTACGGTTGTCTTTCAAACGATCTCCACATACTATTGGACAATGAACAATGTAACATACTCATCGCTCTGAATGTCAGTCAACGAGGCAGTCCGCCATACTCTGTCGAAGAAGACGCAAATACATCCTTTTTCTAAATAAAGGACTTAAGTAGCTCTATCTGCTCTTGACTCAGAGAAAAGCCCAAGTCTGAATATTCCAAAGTTGATGCCAAAATTGTTTCAAACAAGCCGCCATCTTTGTTATTCCGCTCCGTTGCATCATCCCACCAGATCGGCATACCACAATACTGCTCAGGCCAATGGTAGACCTCCTGAGGCTACAGTGGGCGTGGCTATACCGACCTGCATAGCAAAATCTTTTTCTTCTTTTCTGCTACTGTCTTTATGCTACAATGTCTTTATAGCATCATAATAAAGAAATAAAAATGTGAAGCGATAAAGTATAGAACACTTTTAATTAATTTGCTTTTGATATTTTTGTTTCAAGTTTTAAAAATTGCACCTTACCTAAAGAAATGATCACCCCTGAGCATAAACGACATTGCTTCTTCTGCTGATTTAAAGTGTCTCTTTGCATTCCTCCACTGTGTCATGCTCTTAGTTTTAAGCCTGAGTCACATTTATTTCTTGGAGATACTCAACAGCCTGAAGGACAAAGATCTTGTGTCCCACTCAGCTTGGAGCTGCTTGACATGTGTTGATGCCTCATCCCTCGCCGCCAAACGCCCACGGGTAAACAGACATCATTTATCCCCTCCTTCGTCGAAAAGCCCTGCAGTAACTTATTCACCTTAGGAAGCAAGTGGAATACATTTGAGGAGTGTGATGGTTAAAGGGGAAGGCAGGATTTAAAAGCAGGCTTCCTTTATCGATGGTGCAGGGGTTCACTTTGTCAATTTGCAATCAAGAAGAGTTTAAAATAAATGCATCAATTAGTGTAAAGCTAAATATCAATATCTGTAGATCAGGAAGAGCTCTGCAGTTTTTATTTAATAAAGTTGGTATGCCTCCTTAAATTTAAAATTCTAATCAAAAATTACCATGGCTTGTCAATTTCAGTTTACATTTCATCTTTAAATGAACCGGACCCAAACTGAATATAGAAGATGACTTCTCTGTTTCTGGGAAAAGATGCTGTTTGAAATCAAATTAGCACCAAAAAATATAGCTTAAAGTAAAAAAATATTATTTTATGAGTAAATAGGTTTACGTAATTCTTTTACTTTTTGTTCTTTATAAAACACAGATAGATCTTTCTTTACCTTATTGTGCTGACGTTTCGATCGTCGCTGCGATCTTCATCTGAGGTTTACGTAGGTTTACGTGTCTGCAACATTTACATACTTTATCACAAAGCTCAACTAGAAAAGTTTCTCACTAGATTCATTTGAAAAAAGAAAAAAAAATACTGAACATGACACTGATTTAAAGTGTGGCAGGGCTCTGTGGAAACCGTTCACTGTACATACCAGGGTATATATAGTAATCCTTAAGTTAAATTTACTACTTTTTAATACCTTTTTTACAACCTTCAGATTTTTTTTAAAACCATCACGACACTGAATTGCAAGTGTTAATCAGTGACCTTTCTATTATTTACATAGACGGTTGAGCGCGCAGTGTTCTGAGATGATGCCAAATGACCACTGAATATGACGTCATCATTTTCAGACGGAGACAAGATCTTTGATTATGTGCCCTAGTGGTGCGACGGATCAAAAAACTCACAGATCAGATCGTATCACAGATTTGAGTCACGGGTCGGATAATTTTTTGGATCAGCACAAAGAAAAGAAAAAAAAAGAAATAACTTTGCTCTCTTATTAATTTTGTAGAACACAGTGCAACATCTTTCTGCTTAATGCTCATTAAATACAAACAACACTTAACTCATTTAATGCAGTTACGTCCTATAAAATCTATAACGTCAAAGATTTTTTAACTGAATGATTCTGACTATGTAGAATGAACATGTCAGATATTCAGTAAGAATGTTCTCATGGATGTATGGAATGTTATTTTCTACCAGGAACAATAGAATTATAGATATCTGGAATACATATCCAGTCTGCCTAATAGACCTTAGGTTTTAAGGATTCTGAGATATCTCAAACTTAATTGACCTTTCGCCGAGCCCCGCCCCCCTTAGTTACTGTTGCCAACTCTGACAATAAGTGGATCAAATACAGCAGCTCCGCAGATTTCCGTGATGGAAAGAAGTAGACAGATGCGTGTCAGCGACATTATTTGGAGCAATTCGTCCTCAATATCATCCAGATTGAGGCAAAAAGGGTTACAGTATGCAGTGGAGGGATATATTAGTGTCGGCTCCGCTGAGCGAAGCGTAGCAGGGAACAAGGAGTCCGGGGACGCGTGGATCCGAGGAGCGGTGGCGGCGACGCGGTGTCCCTGTGAGCTGTCAGATGTCAGATGATCTGAGCTGCAGGCAGCTCTAACGGAGAAAAGCTCTGCATCGCTCAGTTTATCATCTCAGCTGAGTTTATAAAATGTAACTTTTTATGCCCGTGTTTACTTTTATTTTTTAGTTCCCGGCCTGAGCTCGGCATTAATTGATCACGTTGCTAATCATGACACCACCCGCTGTTGCGCCAATAGGCTTAATGTGCGTTTATAAGACACACGGTTGAGGTAATATTACGCTGATTTGCCGGCACGGTGTGTCTTATCTAAAAGGGTCTTGGATAGTCTGGGTGGCGGACCTCCGCTCAGCCGCGGGCGGGGGGAGCACTCATGCTTGGCTGTTGCTGGTTGAGCTCGATGAGGAGGTTCTGAAGGAGAACGAAGGAGACACGACTACTATCGAGGCTAATGCTTAGTAGTAAATTAGGCTTAGCTTCATCATTTTGTTTGGAGCTGTCGGATAGTAACGGTTGCTATGATGTGTGATTGGACAATAGCCGTTCTGGGGGCGGGGCTGGCGAAAGGCTAATTCCTACTAGTGCCGTTGTTATTATGGATATCCTTCATTATAATTTCTACTAGTAACAGCATAGCTGCTGATGTCTTCATTTGCAATTTGGACTAATAAGAACACAATTAGTACTAGGATCAATGAAAGTATCGCTAAATAGGAATTACAGAGAGGTCCGATTGCTGATTAAATGTAAAAACGGCTTGCCATAGTCAAGCTCACTCCCTGTGTGTCCTGCTTTCACTAATTTCCTCAACTTTCTGAAGCGCTGTTTGTTTTTCTTTACTCCTCGTTTACAGATTTGTCCCCATCAATACTTCAGGATCCATCACGTTAACGTACGGTAATAACTGTCCCAGGCATTTTGCACGTGCCACCTCCCTTTCTGCTTCAAAGCGATCGGACTTTTGTGTGTGCGGCGCTGCGCCGTCAAGCTGGAGCGGAGGCACGCGCACGTTCATTTTTGCCGTTTGTATCATCTTTGTATTTTACAGGGAAGCCAAAATGATCCCATACATGCCGGTGGTGTTTTTTTAAGCTCCTCTCCTCCTCCATTAGCCATGACCACCGCTGTGCTTTTCTCGTTTAGATTGAACAGGTGGCGCCTCGGTCTTCCACGTGACCGATCCGCGGACCTCGTGCATGCCGAACTGTAGAGAGAGATCCGTTGTACCCCTAAAGCCCATATTTAAACGAACTAACGCGAACTTAAGCATATAGAATTTCAATCAGAATAGGACTCCTGATAGTCTGAAAAAATAATACCTAATTTGGAAAAAATAATACCTCTGAGACCAAATTTAACACGTTTAATGGCCTTAAATTTGACAATTTTTATTTATCACTTTTTAATACTTTTTAACACCCCGCGGACACCCTGACATACAGGTCCTTCTCAAAAAATTAGCATATTGTGATAAGGTTCATTATTTTCTGTAATGTACTGATAAACATTAGACTTTCATATATTTTAGATTCATTACACACAACTGAAGTAGTTCAAGCCGTTTATTGTTTTAATATTGATGATTGTGGCATACAGCTCATGAAAACCCAACATTCCTATCTCAAAAAATTAGCATATTCCAACCGACCAATAAAAGAAAAGTGTTTTTAATACACAAAAGGTCAACCTTCAAATAATTATGTTCAGTTATGCACTCAATACTTGGTCGGGAATCCTTTTGCAGAAATGACTGCTTCAATGTGGCGTGGCATGGAGGCAATCAGCCTGTGGCGCTGCTGAGGTGTTATGGAGGCCCAGGATGCTTCGATAGAGGCCTTAAGCTCATCCAGAGTGTTGGGTCTTGCGTCTCTCAACTTTCTCTTCACAATATCCCACAGATTCTCTATGGGGTTCAGGTCAGGAGAGTTGGCAGGCCAATTGAGCACAGTAATACCATGGTCAGTAAACCATCTACCAGTGGTTTTGGCACTGTGAGCAGGTGCCAGGTCGTGCTGAAAAATGAAATCTTCATCTCCATAAAGCTTTTCAGCAGATGGAAGCATGAAGTGCTCCAAAATCTCCTGATAGCTAGCTGCATTGACCCTGCCCTTGATAAAACACAGTGGACCAACACCAGCAGCTGACATGGCACCCCAGACCATCACTGACTGTGGGTACTTGACACTGGACTTCAGGCATTTTGGCATTTTCCTCTGCCCAGTCTTCCTCCAGACTCTGGCACCTTGATTTCCGAATGACATGCAAAATTTGCTTTCATCTGAAAAAAGTACTTTGGACCACTGAGCAACAGGCCAGTGCTGCTTCACTGTAGCCCAGGTCAGGCGCTTCTGCCGCTGTTTCTGGTTCAAAAGTGGCTTGACCTGGGGAATGTGGCACCTGTAGCCCATTTCCTGCACACGCCTGTACACGGTGGCTCTGGATGTTTTCACTCTGGACTCAGTCCACTGCTTCCGCAGGTCCCCCAAGGTCTGGAATCGGGCCTTCTCCACAATCTTCCTCAGGGTTCGGTCACCTCTTCTCGTTGTGCAGCGTTTTCTGCCACACTTTTTACTTCCCACAGACTTCCCACTGAGGTGCCTTGATACAGCACTCTGGGAACAGCCTATTCGTTCAGAAATGTCTTTCTGTGTCTTACCCTCTTGCTTGAGGGTGTCAATGATGGCCTTCTGGACAGCAGTCAGGTCGGCAGTCTTACCCATGATTGCGGTTTTGAGTAATGAACCAGGCTGGGAGTTTTTAAAAGCCTCAGGAATTTTTTTGTCTGCACTCTCCTCCTCAGTCTTTTAAACTCTGCTCAGTCCTCCACTTGTTGTCAGTTCCTTGTGTTTGTATTCTCATGTTCGATTCATTTGGGTCGTACTTCAACAACCAACTTCATGACAGTAAAGTCATCAAACTTGCAACTGGAACCTGAGTCCATGTCACATAAAACAAGTACACACCTTCTGGTTTCTTGTGTTCAATGTTGAAAAGTATTTGATGTGCACCTGGTAGTATTTTATGTACAAGAAACCAACTGTCAGTTTTTTTTCCAAGTGTGTTGCCAAAGAGGATTCACATACATTTTTTTCTCTCTATCTTTAAAACTCTAGTGTGGTTTATGAACACCTTCATTTTTATTTTCTAAAACTGCCCCGAATGTTATTAATGAAGCCAGTCTCAGCCCCAGATGCAACCTGGGGTGTTGTTTGCAGAGAAAACACTGTTTCAGCCAGAATCATCATGAAAGGTGAGATTAATGGTGAAACCTTAAGTAGCTTTTGTGTCAACCACTATGATTTTTTATATCAATTATTTTAAAGGTGTGGAACACTTGTTTAGTCAATATATTTGCAGTGGAAATGAATGCCTTGAAAATCAAACTCTGGGGCAAAAAAAGCTCTGGTGCACTAGTTTCATAGCCTGGTAAGCCATCCTATAAATGTGAATATATAGTCTGGCCACGAACCATTGACAGCTCTCAGCCGTGAGGCGGGATCTACGGTTGTCTTTCAAAATGTCAGCACGCAATTGGATAGCGCTAGGACCAATCAGAGTAACGAACAACGTGACGTAATCACAGCGACGGAAAAGCGGGACGCAGTAATGGCGTCTAACATCAATGATTTCTGTCGTTTTTGTATGAAAAACATGTGAATATCAGGTGTACTGGGACATTGCACTACTTTGTTTGATAAAAATAAGAAGCCGCTAAATATATCCGACAGACTTACGCACGTTGGAGTCTAAATAATCCAATGTTGATGACAAAGCCGTTTCAAAAGAACGTGGTTCCTGCACCGCCGCCATGTTGCTTGGTTTTGCGGCCGCAGCGCTGACGTCATCGGCTACTCCCGCTCTGTGATTGGCCCACAATATAGAGCGCTGTGATTGGCCCAACCAAAACTATAGCGGGCTGTGATTGGACAGCCACAGGCTGCGAGGGTTCCTATGAAGCGTGCCTAGACCAAACTCTGCAAAGCAAGAATTTGGTCTAGTTCACTAGGCTACTAGTTTCAGGAACTAGCAGATGGCCACATCAGAGAGCTTCAGATGACAGGACTTGGAGTATTCTTTCATGATATTGGGACATATTTCCTCTGATTGATTAACAGCAACGCAAATCTACCACTGACTCCATTTGCTCTGCAACGTTGATGTTTTATCTCCACAAATAACAGCCTGACGGAGTTCTGATGTGTGGTGGAGTTGCTAATGCTAACGGTTAGCTTCCACTAGCTGAGACGTTCTCTGCATTTTCCTGGACGCTAAACCAACAACAGCCTTCCCCGTCGTGAGTCAAGATGGGTGAGTCCATGAATGTTAAGTGACAGTGTGACGTAGATCTGTCAGGATTTTCCAATCCTAGAGTTTAATCGTCTATTTTCTATCAAACGTTAATGCAGGAGATAGGTGTAGGAGACTATTTTCATCTTCAGCCTGGATGAAAAACTCAGAGTGACTGATTATGATCAGAAATAATAACTTAAAAATATTTTTTTAGTGTTCCACACCTTTAAACAAGAGAAATCCACTTGCATCAGTCCCAGTTGGACTTGCTCAAACAAATTCATCCAGACAAGTAAAGATTGTTCCTAATATTCCCATAGAAACCCACTTCAAAACACCTGAACTAGTCCATTTACATGATGACATAAAATAGTCCTTGGAATCTGTTCAGATTCACCTCTTCATGATTAAGTAATCTGTATAGTTCAGCATAAAGAGCGAGAAGATATGAGCGAAAATAAGCTATAATGGGTTATACTTAGCCTACATGGAGCTTATCTGTTAGTAAAAATATGATGTAGCTCAAAAATACAAAGCAAAATTATTCTTTTGCTTTTTGATGAGATTTTAAACCTTAAATATTAGCAGATTAGACTTGGAAAAATTAGGAAAAGTACAGGTGAACTAATGCTATTTAAAAGTTCTTCTCATTAGCGGTTTTGGTCCAGAGCCATTAAGATCAAAGTAATTACCAACACAAATATGCATTTAAAATTACAAGTAAATCAAGTCAAATATGTTATAAGCTGTGATTAATAAAAATAAATCAATTTAAACTGTAAAATAATCATTTTAGAAGCAATGCCAAAAAGTGAAGTTTATAATTTAACCTTAAAAAAGGAAAGTGCATTTATACAATTTAAAAACTACAGACATGTAAAGAAAGAGATTTATTTAATTATGCATCAAAACTGTATGCATTAATAGGTTTTAATAACGCCATATGGCTACTAACGACTACGGCAGGTGTAGCCGAAGTACGGTTAGCAAGAGCAAAAAACATAACAGCTACCCTCTTTCTGTTTAGTTTGCAAAAGTGCAGATGCACTTTATTTGTGCTATAAATTCAGCCTTCGTTTTCCTACGAGACCCTGCTTAGTGGCAGGCAGAATTAGCTTATGAGACTCCAATCTGAACGCAGATGGTGTTATTATTACGCCAACGGCTTTGAAGTTCTAAAGTTGTCAGTCAGCTCAGAGCCAAAAGTTGCATTAGTCATACAGGTGGGATCAAATTCTTATGAGTTCTATCTAAAACATAATTAATCTGCAAGAAATGCAGGCAGGGATGATGCCCCGTGAAAAACTACAGCTCCACATCGCTGTCAGCCAACGGAATTTCACCGTACGGGATTCTTCTTTGCATACAAAGCAGGTAGTGTTCAACTAGCTGAGCTCTTTGTAACTTGCAGGTGTTTCCAACACATCCAGATGGAAGCCTGTGATTCTTCCTGCTGCTCACAGCCACATCTGCACTCGAAAGGTAAAAGAGCGACGTGGAGCGAACCAGAGGAAGGTGTGTTCAAAACCACCGGAGCTCCGTGTAAACTACAAAAACTAACTAGCTCCAACTGCACTCTCTAAATCTTCATTATCTAATGCGTGAGCTGCCAAGCTTTTAGGCTTATTACTGTAGGCAAATGGGAACAAAAGCTTTCTGTAATTACTCTGCTTCCCTGGTGGGTGAAGGCTGCTTTCTCAGGGAGCTTAGCTGCAACTCTCCGTGTCGCTTTCCCCACATATTAGCCGGGGAGATACAACGCAGGCTGTTCTTAGGCTCCTTTTTCAAATCTCTCTTGTCTTCTTTCCCCTCCCTGTCTTTCTCTCATTTTTTCAAATGCATACAATGGTTGTGCAGTTAGCTTTGTTAGGAATCCAATTTTTTTTCTATGAGACATCATAGGGAAAAGCAAATTAAATGTTTTGTTTTTTTCCCCATTTTAGCGTATACGCCACCTGGAGAAAATTAACAAGTGAGTTTTCCATCAGAGAAGCAGGGAGGAAACTTTTCAGCTAGCAGCAACTGAAGTTTAACATCTTTATATTTGCACAGAGAAACAAAAAATGTGTGTGTGTATATATATACTAGGGGTGGGACTCGATTAAAAAATTAATCTAATTAATTAGAGGCTTTGTAATTAATTAATCTTGATTAATCGCATTTTAATCATAATTAAAAATAATCAGACAGAGAATCAAACAATAGTCATTAACATTATTATTGTAAACACAAGCTCTTTAAATTTCTTTTAAAAAAAAAAAGCATCATTAGAGACAGAAATGAAGGCAAAAACACATAAAGAGGGATTTCTGATCACTCATTTGATTGTAGTTTTAGTTGTGTTTGGAGCACATAAAAATGTTTTACATGGTCTTGTAGCCAAAGTTTTGAGCTTTCTGTAGAGGTGCAGTTTGACTATATTGATATTTAGGGCATGGATTTTGCTGCTAAACGTCAACATCCCCCAGTTGGGGGACCCTCGGGCTTAAAGGGTTAAATTCTAATTATATAATCATAATTAATGCGTTAAATTCCCACCCCTAATATAAACATAATTTTTTCAACATTTGGAGCAATAATAATTATAAAATAATCAAAGATAATAAAATTATATTAATATAATGGTAATAAAAATGCAGATTTATAATGTTTACCATTGTATACAAACCCCTAGTCTCTGCATAATACAGGTCAGGACATGATGTGTACCATAAAGTTACATAGAAGGAAAATACAACGGTTTTAATTATTGGATAAACAATATGGAAATAAACTTTACTCAATACAAAAAAATTTATAATCTGTGATGTAATAAAACATTACTTAATTGTTCTATGGGAGATTGAAATTATTCTAAAAGGCCAGGAACAAAAGAAATGCATAATCCAGCCTTTCCACTGGTTGTGTAAGCGACGCATTACCTAATAGACGTGTTTTACCTGCAACCCTCCTCCTTCCAATCGAGTGCGTTTCAGAAGTGACACGGAAGCAAAAGCATTCCATGCAGCTGGTCGTGCGAGGTCATGAAATCACAGCAACACCACGTGATTTTGGAAGTTCACATGATAGCAAGCAAGGAAAAAGATGGCAGCATGTATCCAAAAAGGTCTGTGGTTTATTTTCTACTTTGTTTGCCTCGACTACGGAGGTTTAACAGGAAATGATGTAAATTTTTAGTAGTTAACTTGAAATGTGCACGACTTTTATTTTGAAAGGTTCCAGATGTTTTATACTGCTTTTGTGTTTGACTTCCTGTCTGCCCCGATCTGAAGTGTTTGATGTTCTGAAAGTGTGAAGCATAACAAATAGACTCGAAACATAAGAAACACCTCTTTACGCATCTGATCTGCGTCCAAAACATGACTCATCGCGGCTGATGGAAGGGCACGGTGGCTAAGTGCTGTGAAGTACGTTTCACGGCCATTATGCAACGCTTTTGCATCAAAGTTTCTGTTCTGTCCTCATCGGTTCAGTTAGCATGTCCATCATTCCTCCAGTTCAATCACCTTTCTTCTTCTACTCCTAAATTGAGATTCACTCCTATTCGCTCCTTCATTTACCTTCTTGTATCTTTACTTTATTTTCTTGAGGCCTACTTTTCACTTTTACTCCACTGCATTTTAAAGCAATTATCCCTACCACTACATTTTCTAAAAAGTTGTAAAAGTAAAAGTATTTCATTTGCATTTTGTCCGACCCTAACCCTCCAACATCTGTCTGATGGAGACTGGCAGCACATTCCCTTGTCTGCACTAGACTGCAGTTCTAAAGGTAAGGGTACTTTAATTTGTTTTTTGCCCACTACCCCCTGGTCCGACTGCACACCTAACCCTAACCTTAACCCTAACCTTAACCCTACACACGCAACACATACAGGTGAAATGTGAAACATTAGAATATGGTGCAAAATAATTCAACTTAAAAGGTGAAACAATTTCAAAATAGAAATTTGTTCTTTAAAAAAAAAAAAAACCTTGCATGGAAATAAAACAACATTTAAAGCAGAAGGTTTACTTTGTTTTTTTATTTTTTTGGGATCAAAAATGATTGTACCATTTGCAGCTAGTAACAGTTTTTGATAGTTGCTCTTTTAATCTAGCGAAAGGTTCAGCTACCTGATGTAAAACACAAGCAGCATTGCTGTTACACCGTTTCCGTATCATTTTCTGACCTAATCTTGATAAATCTCCTGACCTATCCTCAAAACACGCCACGATTACTCACAGTATTTGAGATATGCCACTGACTTCTATTGTCATTCATCTTTTTGTGCAACCTTTGGTCTGATTGCATCAGCGGATGTTTCTTTCATTAAAAAAACCATCAGTTGAAGCATTAATATTCAAGTGCAAAGTTCTGTTTGTTGGCAGTTCTTTTAGAATCAAGTCTTCGTGGCTAATCAGCCCCCAGACATAAGTAGGGAGGTTAGAAATTAAATTAGTGATAATTAATAAGTTGTACTTTGAATATATTTTTGAACAAAAACAAAATCTCAAACCTCAGTGTTAAGAGGTTTGCTTAGTACCAACAGCTACATGCTTTAATACCAATTAACTGAGGCTAATGTGTTTGACTTGTTGTCTTCTCTCTGACTCTAGTGGCTCGCAAACATGTCTGAAGCTTTTATTTTTTTAGTGGCTTTTGAGAGAAGAAAACAAGCTTTTGCTGAAAGAGGAGAGTTCCCGTTTGTCGCTGCTGTAATAGATTGCTTTTATTGCCTCACAGAGAATGATTTAACCCTCCTATCCACTTGAGGTTCAGAGACAAACCCACATGCTCTTGCTGCAGTGGGTTAACACAACTTCATCAGGTCTTGGAACACAAAAGCATTCAACATTACATTTTTCTGCAACATTTTACAATAAGGTAAAGTTAAGTTTCACCATTAATTATCACATTGGTGTATAAAATTTGTTCTCTGCATTTGACTCATTCCCTGGGGGAGCGGTGAGCTGCAGACACAATCCCGCTTGGGAACCATTTGGTGGTTTAACCCCCCAATCCAACCCTTTACTGTAATGCTGAGTGTCAAGCAAGGAGGCATTGGGTTCCATTTTTAGAGTCTTTGTTTTGACACGACCGTGGATTTGAACCTACGATCTCCCAGTCCCAGGGCAGACACTCATACCACTAGACCAAGGGTTCCCAAATTATTTTCTTTGGGGACCCCCTTGCCTGTGTCCAAGACAAGCCAGGACCCCCAACCCCAACTCCTACATGCATAAACACATTAAATGTGATAATTTGCAAACTTTATAAAGACATACAGAGTTATAACTTTTATACGGAGTTCTGATGGGTGTGTTATTAGGATTTTATAAGTGTAATTTTTACACAACCTCAGCAAAGACAACATTATGGAGACCCCCTGTAATCTTGTGGTGACCCCATTTGGGGTCCCGACCCCTTTTTTGGGAACCCCTGCACTAGACCACTGAGCTGGCCTAGTGGCCACAAAATTGTGCTGCATTACTAGGGAACGATTTAGGAGGTAATGAGTAATGGGTATTTATCTAAGGAATAGAAATTCCCAGCACTTGCATGCTAACACTTCCTTCTGCTCTTCAAAATAAAATTTACATTTTCTTTCTTTCAATTTATACCAAGGTACCTTTAGAAGTTTTTAAACACTTTAAAACATCAATAAAATATGATTTTAGCTATGTTTATATAACATATTGAGCTTATTTTAACCCTTTAACCCCTTTTTTAAAACTGTAGCATACCTCATGAACTTAAACTACGCATAACACATTCTGCTAACATCCTATTTCGTTGATGTTTTAAAATGTTTAAAAACTTCTAAAGCTACCTCGGAATACATTAAAAGCGAGAAAAATGTAAAATACACTTGCTATGTTTTATTTTGAAGAGCGGAAGGAAGTGTTAGCATGCTACCGATGAGAGACGTTACACAGAATGCTGCGTGTCGTGGTTTAGACTAATTAAACAAGCTTATGGATGGTTAACTCAACGGTTGGTAACGGACACTCTTTTTGGGGGTTGTGGACATTTTTCAACTCAAAGTTTGTCCGGTAGTTATACGGCACACAAAAGTAGTAAGTAATGGTTTGTTCCTCCTCTGTTCCTTAGATAAATAGCCATTAGTCCTTGGTTTATTACTCATTACTTCCTAAGTCATTCTCTGGTATTTATATTGTAAAGTGTTACCCATTTTTTAGTTTTGAATGAAGAAAAGAATATTTTTGTTTCAGGGGGACACCTTTAAACACAGGCTATGCTAGCTGTCAATATAAAAATACCCCTTTCTGGTTGATATATAGTAAGGACTTAAAGTGACAGTATGTAGTTTCCTGGCGATAGGGGGCAGTACATACATTTCAGGGTAGTTTTACACCATATCGCCATGACTGTTGCTAGTTTAAAAAACATTACGGTAAATGTTACCTGTTGAGCAGAAAGCCTGTGACCTCGGTGACTCCTTAGACTTTGATAGTCCTTCAGTTAATTCCATCAAGAGAATGCAATGCTGATGCTAGTTTTCTGGCGGGGTAGGTTCCGGATCTGCTCAGGGTCCTGCGCCTGCTGATGACGTCACACTACAACAATACAACTCGGCCAAAATGTAGTGCATATTTTTTTCGTTATTAAATTCATGTTTCTTACCGCCTAAATGTTCTTGAACATGGTAACGTAACTTCCGTAAGTCGTACATCCAGCCAATCATCTAGTCATCAGCAGGTGCAGGACTCCAAGCCTGCTCATGTAGAAGGAAACATGGCATCTAATATGGCGTTCCCCAGAGACATAGACCCGCACCCTATGTATTTTAGACCCGATTTTTATTATTTTATATATATTTTATTATATTTTATTCATTTTTAACAACATTTCGATGGATAATTCCAGAGATTAATGGTAAAAACTACACATTGTCACTTTAATGTGCAAAAAGTAGATCTACCCTGACAGCTCTCTAGTCAACAACCTGTCCAGACCTCTGCCATCTAGGTCCATCTTTTCCATGAGCTCCGGTGGCCTAGTGGTAGAGTGTCCGCCCCGGGACTGGGAGATCGGGGTTCGAATCCAGGTCGGGTCATACCAAAGACTTTGAAAAAATGGGACCCAATGCCAGCACTAAGGGGCTGGATTGGGGGGTTAAACCACCAAATAGTTCCCGAGCACGGCCATGTCTGCAGCTCACCGCTCCCACACCACACACCAGTGTGTGTGACAACTGATGGCTTTAATGAGCTGTGATTTTATCTTCAAAATGACAATGCAAATCATATTTAGTAGAACGAGAGTATGAACCAGCAAGGCATAACATTTAATTCATTCTGATGTCAGGAACAAGAAATGGGAGCAGCCCTAAGCAGTGTGCTTGTAACTAATACAAAGGCCTACAGATTGAACACATGTAAGATGTTTATTACACACTTGGTTTCTAACAAGATCAAGTTGAAAAAATATGTATATACTGTACTTAATTGGGACTATTTTCCAGGGTAATATGGTACACATGCGTTCAGAGTGAGTCTTTAAAATTTGATTTGGGAAAGTATTGAAGCTGAGAAGAGCTGCCAAACAGATGTTTGATGTAATCTTCAAAGCTTTGATCTGTAAAACTTTCTTCTCTTTTTCTAAAGGAAAATACCTTTAGGTGATTCAATGGTGATGCAATATGCATTATTTGTTTTTGGTATCATCCAATATAAAGCTGCTCAAGTTTATGACACAAGAACCACTGAAACCAGTTTGAAAGCAATAGCTTAAAGTGTAAAAATACTGTTGAGTTGCTTCAATAACTTGTAGAATTATCATTTGTACAGAGCCAAAGACCTCTCAGTGAGCTCATCTTTAACAAGTTGACAGATCAAAATAAGCCTCTACCATCAATGTCCTTTCCACCAGGAGTCGCATGCTCCACATTCACAGTTTTGATGTCAAAGGGACTCTGGCGAAAATGACATAAAGCCATGAACATTTAGAGACTAAAATTAGAAGATTGAAGACAACTGGATGTGCAATAAAAGCAAATAGGTGGAGGTATGATATGCTTCAATTCTTGCAAAAAGCCCAAAAAATCTCTTCTACATCACTACAGCAGGGTTTAACAGATGGATGATCTTGTAGTGCAGCACAGGCTTTTTGCTTTGCTGTCCTTCAGACTTCCAGACATCTATTGACGTGTTCATTTTGCTCAAGAAAGTGCACTCTGTGAGAATGTCCTTTTAGCTTTACGACCTTTCAGTTCAGGTTCACCAATGTACATTGTTGAACATAAATAGTTTTTATGTCCTAGAATGCTTTAAAGCTTTTTCACTGGGCAGGTACAGTAACAGTCTGGTGAAAACACTGAATCTATGTTATATAAAGAAAGGATTCTGTCTGGAATGCATTAGGTGCTTTTTCTTTTTTTCTGGTTAGTTCATCGTCAAGACCTACATTGCACCATTCCTTTGAGACATTCAGTACCTCTGATAGAAACACATGGTGAACTGGACCTGCCAAATGTCTCTTAGTCTGCTCTTGTTCACCTAAAAAAAGATCTTGTTGCCTTTTTTTTAAATTTTGTTAGATGCACATTTGTGAGCCAAAGCTGTGGTACAATAGCTTAGAAATCTAGACCAACCGTAGCAATAGCAAAAAAGGTCGGTCTAGCCACACTCCATCGCAGCCTCAGCAGCTCTGAACAGTTTTGTATCTTACCAATCACAGCGCTCTACGTTCATTGGGTGGGCTTAATGCTAGAGCTGTGACGAAGAAAAACTACAAAGATGGCGTCGGCTGAGGTACGTCACTTGTTTGAAACAGCCTTGGCATAAACTTTTGACGATTTATACCAGGCGTACACTGTTTGATTTTTTCACTTGTCGCATTTTGCTCCATCTCTGTACGACTTCTTTGCAGAGCAAAGCTCACGAGTCATGTTCTGACACTGTCAGATGTGTCGATGCTCGGATGCTACCTGAGTACTCACACTGTATTTGTGGTGGCAACACGTCGGACCCGAAAAGGTGCTAAAAATAGTAGTTTTTACACAACACGTTGGATATTTGAGTCCGAAAACCCAGAAGACCCGGAGACTGTTATGTTGTTATTGGCATAGTCTGTTGTCCTTTGGGCTTGCCGTAGGAGGACACGCAGGTGTTTGTCGGGGTTTGAGAAGGAAGACGAAAGAAAGGAGGTAAACAATGTTTTTGGATCCGTTTTATTTGACAAAAACATGGAAAACACGTTTTATTGACAATCCTTGTCAATGCGTGTGAAGAAAAGTGTAAAAATAAAAGGAAACGATGTGTGTAGCTAGGTTGGTGCATGCATTATGTGAGCGGTTCTGGTCCTTTTTACTTGCAGCGCTGCTTCAACAGTGAGACACTCTCACAAGGAACGAGCAAAATATCAAACATGTTTGATATTCGTACGACCGCACGAATAATGATCGGGAGCTGGTCGTGAGATGCCTTTCATTACCCCCTGTATACTACACGACGCAAAATGCAGACACGTCACTGGAAAGTACTAATACTCCATCTGAATGCTTAAAGGCAAAGAGTGGTTTGATGAGGGGGTTAAGTACATAATCTAAAATCATTTCAATAGCTACGTTTACATGAGCACAAGTAATCAGAATGAATACCCTATCAGATCAAAAATTCATGTAAACATATCAATCGGAATATTCTGATCTAATTAGGCCCAATCGGAATGAAATTTCATTCTGATTGAGAGAGGTGGTTTTGTCCGATCATCATTCCGATTGACGTCCATGTACACACCTATTCAGATTGTTGGAGTAAAATAATGCCCACTGTGCATGTGTGCAACTTCAGCGTGACGTCTTTCCGCCTTTGCAGACACTCAGGACAAGTCGAAAACAGAAGTGGTCTGTTGCCGACACTATTTTTTTACTGGAAATACTACGGGAGCTCAATATTATTGAATGTTTCGTTACCTGAAAGGTTAAAAATGCCGAGTTATACACTCAAGTGCATCTAAAGATGCAGGAAGCGGGAATTCACGGAAGTATTGACCAAATCAAAAACCGCTGGAAAAGTTTGAAAGCGGTGTATTACAAGGCAAAAATTCAAAATTGCAAAAGACGTGCAGACAAGATTTTTCCGAGGAAGACAACTCTGCGCATGCTCAACCTATTTAATCTGACTGAATGCTTGGTGCATGTATACTCACGGCATGATCAGATCATTTGGGATTTCCGATCAACCAAAATTTGAATCGGATAGGGGAAATTTGGCGCTAGTGATTGCTTTGCTGTGAGGTTTATGAAATTTCTGGTACATTTTTCCCCAACCGTCCACTCTCATTAGCAGTCAGAGGCATTGTGGAGGTTCTCTGAGACATGTTTTCTACCTCTTCATTAAACCAACTTGTGCAGATTCTACTTAAGTCCGGTAAACCGTCACCAGACTGCTGAAGAATCAATTTACAAACTCAGTCATTAACCCGAAGAGCTGATAAACAAATGTGACACAAGCAACAGATTATTTTCCCCTGCCTCTTTCCCACATTTGTGAGTTTACATTACAGCACCGGGACAAAAGGAACAGATTAACAATTAACCAAATGAACTGAGATTCAGTTTGTGCCATTCTGACTCCACGACAATAACCGTACCAGCTGGCTGAATCACTTAAAGCCTCCGCATATTCCCAGGCAAACATAAAACACGAGTCCCACTGAAAATATGAGAGATGAGCGAGCACATAACACAGGAACAAAGAATCTGCACAGACTCTGTTGATGTAGCACAAAGTTTCTTAAAAATTTATAGACAAATGTGGGGTAATGGTGGAAGGTACTGGTCTAGGTGTTAGGAGCACATTATGGTGTTGCATAATTTAGTCTAGCCTAGCTTTTTAGCAAATCTGAAGAAATCACAAAACAGATTTTCTCACCAAATGTTCTGAGAGACTCATTCTCTCACGTCACCTTCCCTGCTGACCTCCCTTTTCATAATGAGCACAAACAAATGAACAATAGATGCCATTATCACAGCTCAGCTAACACGTCTGTCAGAATGCTAGTTGTGGATAGCAGTTTGAACATTGATTAAGCTATTGGACATAAACTGATGGATAAACTGAATAACTCTAGTCTAGTCGCTTCACTGTGCCTGTAAATGATAACATTCCTGATCAAAATGTTCTACAACATGAAGACAGGAAGTCCGACATTATTGACCCTTGTCTTGAACACTGGCACTCCAAAGGGATGTGTACTCAGTCCCCACACTTTTGACCCTTTACTACTTTAAGCAGTCTTCTTACAAAACGGTCTCTGCTCGTGAAGTTGCTTCTCTTGTTGCAGGAATTGAACTCGACGACTCCTGTGAAGTTGATTCGGAACCAGATGCATTCCCTTTAAAGGTTGTATATAGAACACAAACACCAAAGCAACACCTAGTGTGTGGACGTTGTAGTTGCAACGACTTACCTATCCATGAGAAAATTCCGCATGCATTTTGATGTCGTAAATTTTTTTAATTTGGGTTCATCTGTTGTAGGCTTCACCTAAACTCACTCTGGTTTTAGATCTTTTATGGTCGCTCCTCTTCTGAGAAGGATAACAACATCTTCTGGGCTCAGAAGCAGCCGCATGACTTGCAGAGTCCGCCATTTTCCACAGCCTCGCTTTTTATCATATTTGAAAACCCGCAATGGTGCCCTCTATTGGCTGGTAGATGTAAACATGTTGTGCCCGTCAAAATAAATATTTGATTATTTTAAAATTAAAATATAGCTTTTAAAGGAAATACTGTACCTTCATTCATGCACACCTCTAAATGCCCCCACTATATTTTTTCCCATGCTTTAATGTAGCTCTCCGGAGTGTTTCTTTTATCTGATGGCACCATCTAGTGGTTGACAAGCATATCACACCAATAGTCGGTCGACTCGATAATTTAAGATGGCGACTGCACGTTTTTTGTTTATGAATGTGCTTCTGTAGCCGACAAACAGCTAAAACACGTTGTTTTACAATTATTATTCTCATGTCATGTTGTGTTTTCATATATTTATATTTTAAAGACTTACTATTACTTGTCCATGAAAAGTTCATCAACGCTGCATCAGCCGAGGTGCTTCCTTAAATTTGAAGCACCTAAGCAGTAGTCTAACGCTATTGGTTAGTTTTACTCGGCGCTCAGTTTCCTATTGCATGGATTTTTACGGGGCAGGGGGCGGGCTTAGCAAAAAAAAAAAGACATATCACTTACATTATATCACACTACATGATAAGACAATCACTTTTACGGATTTCTGAAAAACCATACATAATTCCTGAAAGGGGAAAACTCCGGATTGCTGCTGTAGGAGCCACAGAGGTCAATAAAGAGCAAGCCGGTGTTATTACTGATTTAGTAAGTCCCAAAGTGAGTGAAAAAAAGGTAAATAAGAACAAAAAAGAAGGGTTTAACTGGTAAAAAGTTAAATGAGACTCTTGCATTCTTATTGGCTTTCCAGTATTTCCACGCTGACCCAAGCACAGAAAAGACTCAAAAAAATAGTTTAGTTACTGCACTACTGCAGGGATGAGATGTGATAGTTCTGGAGCAGAGTGTTCTTAAAGCCTGAGAACTTTCTTTTTTTTTTGGAGGGGGCTTATGGCCCGACCTGTAATGGCCTTGTTTTTTGTGTGTGTTCTTCCCTTTTTCCCGTTTTGCTGCTGTGCTGCATCGGAGGAGTCCCCTGCCAGTTCAGCACCACTCCAAGCGCTCAGAGGAGCTGTCCATCAGCACCACGCTGTCCAGTGCTCTAGCTGACCCGCTTCTTCCTGCTCTATCCGGCAGCAAGAAGACACCAAGAGCATGAGAGACTTTCTGAAGCAAACCCAAGGAGGAGCAACAGACCTGAGCTGTTGACTCCTCAGCAACGCGACTCTACCACTGCCTCCATTTGTTCTGCAACTTTGATGTTTTATCTCCACAAATAACACAAGCCTGGAGTTCTGCTGTGTGGTGGAGTTGCTAATGCTAACGGTTAGCTTCTACTAGCTGAGATGTTCTCTGCTGTTTCCTGGATGCTAAACCAACAACAGCCTTCCCCGTCACGAGTCGAGAGGGGTGAGTCCATGAATGTTTAGTGACGGTGACTTTTCTAATCCTAGCGTTTCACCGTCTATTTTCTGACAGACGCTAATGCAGGAGGTAGGTGTAGGAGACTATTTTCATGTTCAGCCTGCTTGCCAAACTCAAAGTGACCAATTATAATCAGAAATAATAATTAAAAAAGTGTTTTTTTAGTGATCCACACATTTAACCCTTGGAGGTCCCTTTAAAAAAAGTACCATTGGGGACCTTCAGCACAAAAATGTCCTTGATAAAAAGGTGTAATTAAAATTATATATTGTTTGATAAGTCAGATTTTTTTTTACACAGATTCCATCCTTGGCTTAATTACTCACAAACATAATAAAATATGTATGTTTATTAGATTTAACGTCTTTAATGTCAGGTTTTATAAAAAAAAAAGCTGCCTGCACAAAAAAATGCACTAGGGACCTCTAAGGGTAAAGTCAAGATAAAGTTTCAAATGTTCACATTTGCTCATTACAACATCAGAAATCATTTGTTTGTGGAATTCCGAGCCTCAAAGACTTGTTTGAGTGCATCAACAAAAGAAGTTCCCATATGTTGCAAAAAAAAACGTAAACACCACCAATGTAATTTTGCCAACAATATATGCCACCATGATGGATTCCTCGTCTGTGGTGTATTTCAAGAGTCTGCTGCGTTACTTTAATACCAAACTGTCATGAAGAATAACCTGCAGCAGCGAATAGTCAAAGGACTGTTTCATGTAAGGCTCACTGGAGTGCTCCTGTCGGGTGTGTGTGTGTGTGTGTGTGTGAACACACGTAACATAGTGCATGTGTGTGTTTTATTAGGTTTCTACTGCAGCCCTCTCTGTCAGCCTGCCTCACCTCTTTGTATTAAACAGTAAAGGCACCGCAGGGTGCTGACGGAGCTCGAACCTTTTAGCTGACTCAATGTTTCACAGCAAGAGCCCCTCTGCCAAACGTCCGACAGATGTATACTCCCTCCCGCCTGGTTTGTTATCACCTGACCAAAGCAAAACTGTGCCTGGACTCATAAAACCGCCCAAGACAAGATAACAAAGAGAGCAACGGCTGGAACTTATTTTACGAGTGATGTTTCTACCGTGGAGTTGTTCGGACATTAGATAAGAAAAATGGAGGCCGCTGGCTGGAGGCTTTTTTTGGTTTCTGATTTGTTGCGGTATGTGATGTTTATGGTCGCACAATTGGAAGGCGTTCACAGTAAAAAGAAAACACCTTTTATGTTTCAACATCTACTTGTGAGTTAGAAAACAACTCTGGAGACAAAAGTACTTTGATTTTGTTCATGAAGTAGCAATATGTGATTCAGATGTTTAAGAACGGCAAGGTGGTAAAGCAGTTAAAGTAACACGAAACATTTTTTAACACTTGAAGCTATTCCTTCAAAAGTTGGTTTAAGTGACAATGAGTAAAAACGTTACCAAATTCACTTTGAACAGCACTCTGCAGCCCTTCGCTATCCAGAAACTGCACTGTTTTGGGGAGCGGGTAGGTGCCCTATATGGGTTTTAAGTTTGTTGATCGTCAATAAAAAGCACAAGAAGAAGTAAAAGAAGAAATTAGCTTTTTTTTTGGCATCATGGCGGAGCCTGGAAGTAAGAGAGTAATGTCTTTGGAGGCGAAGCAAAGAGTTAAAACCAGAGTGAACATCGGCATGGCCAACGATCGTTTGAGGGAGTGAAAGACAACAAAATGACGGACTGATGGTGACCTGGCTTTGTTGCTACTGGACTTGTAAGTAATAATATTTTTTGTCCAACAGTGAGGACCTATATACTTCATGGTGTTGGTTTTTGGTTCGTAATCCGGTCCACGGCTGGCTGTAGTTCAGTCAGTATTGGTCTAGCCCAAACCTTCCTGGTTCTTTCCCCACAGGGGAGAGACGCTCGGGTACATGAAGGAATTCCTGACTTCACCTGGCTGACCGAAAGGGCCATTTATCGGGCCATTTTCAGGAACTAACAGAGTACCTGAACAGGGTTAGGTACTTGGAAAGGTCCGAAAAAGTAGCTGAGCGTAACTTTCGATTAAGTCACGCTGATTGGTTGGAAATGACATCAGCAGACGTCGTCCAAAACAACCAGCATTAGTAAAATTAGAAGAGTTGCTTGTGAAGCAGAATAGAAGCAAAAGCAAATAAGCACGGTTCATGCTGCTTACCAAAAAATGAAGCGGAAATCCCCCCATGACAACGTAAATAATGGGGCTTTGTTGTCTCACAGAGCGCCGTAAAAAAGGGCAATTCTTCCATCCCTTAACAAACATAACTTCAGCAAGTGACTAACAGAAGAAAGTTATGACTGGTTGGAAAATCCCACAAATGTGAGATTCTTCAAAACTGCCTTACAATCTTTGGCAAAATTGTGAATTAAGCGAAGAATATTTGAATAAATGAAAAAAGTTTCATATAGTTGGGAAGCAGTGAGATGCTAGAGTGAGCGCCTGCTCTTATATCATCCTCTTCTCCCAGTGTAGCAACATGATGGTTCACACATGGACATCTCCTTTTTTACCTCTCCAAACTCAGCAAATTCTTATCTACTGTAAGTGAGACATTAAAGAGGTCCTTCACGGAGAAACCATTTTTTTACTTATTTTTGAAAATGATTGGTCACTATAAGTTTAGTCTCCTAGGCTCCTCCACCTATCTCCTGCATTAGCTTCTGATAGAAAATAAACGGTGAAACTTTAGGATTAGAAAATCCTGACAGATCCAGGAAGCGTGATTTGGAATCGTAGGATGGCCAAGGAAGATCCCGCCTTTATGACCTCTGATTGGCTAGAAGGGCTCTCCTATGATTGGCTATTTCATGCCTTCCCTCACTGCAGGGTTTTATGCCAGAACATGCGGCTGCTTCCACTTAAATGTTAGGACAAACCTCCAGAGTCCCAGAAAGAAAAACACCATTTGAAGTCACGGACAACAAAAGACGTTCAAGCAGCTTTAAAAATAAGAGTGAAGGACCTCTTTAACTATGTAAATCAATGCTCTTTCATACATTTTAAAAGTGAGCATCAAGGAAATCTTTCCTTCAGCGCCTTTCACAAAATTATATAGAAATAATATCATTGATAAAAACCTGGTATTTGTACAGGAGCTTTTATTTCACTAGAAAAAACACAACCCTGCTGCGTGTCATTATGTCTGTGAAATGGAAAAAATGGTTTCCAGTTTAAAAATAGACTACATCCTCTGTGTAGACAGCTGAAGTGATTAAAAAAAGAAGTGTGTGTTAGACTAACATGAAATGGACCGTTGAGAAATGAGGCTGACACATTTTAGAATGGAGACAGCTTTTGGGAAATTAAAGTTTAGCATTATGTTACCAGCTAAGTAAAGGCTGTCAGGCCCGTCCAATCAAACAATCTCAGGCTCCCCAGAGGAGGGAAAGGCTAGTCATCACCAGGAAAAGATGTTTTATTAGATCGGTTTTGTCTTTCTGTCTAAACACACAATTGTTGGATCTTTGGCTTCTCGTGTTAGAATCAATAACATTAGAATGTAATATTCTACATCATTATAAGCAGCCGCGCAGATGTCTGACAGGGAATGTCCCAAGTGGGCTAAAATGGTCAATAACATAAACAAGAAGTCGGTGGTTTTAAAATGTGTTTGTCTGCTATAGCCCAGCAATAGAAAAGATGAAATGGGTGAGGACCATTTACAGCAGTACTTCTCAATTAGTAGGGTGCAAAGGGGATGGGGGTGTCAACGGGTTCACAAGAGGCAGGAGAATTCATTATTTTTAGCGTCTTTTTTCGTGCTGGAATGCTAATCCAGCCTCCAGTCACTAGGTGGCAGCAGCACTCAGACTAATCAACAGGCTGCCTGTTTACCAGCAGAAGAAGCGGCCTATTGCCCCTACATCACCTGATCACATGGGTCCACCATTGGGAACATCTACAGTGACTTACAGGAGTATTGAACGCAGGGTAAAATTGGTGGTTGCTGGTGTTTTTTGCCAGTTTAGCCTGGTTTCTAGTAGTTCAAGCCCAGTTCACTTGTGCCATTTACACACTAGCATTGGCTCCGCTCCGCCCACCCCAGCCTGGCCACGTTCGTTCCACATTGCCTTAGGAAGGCAGACGTAATTGAGCTCATGGGCGGTCTCCAAAATTCCTTGTTATGTTCTTTGTGTTTCTTTTCAATCTCCATTGTTTTTTTCTAGTTTAGTATGCAGCGTAGCAACGTCTTTTTTTACCTTGAATTGCTGACAGTTTCGGCGTCACACAGTCGCCATCTTCAGAGCCTCGTTGCTGTTGACAGCGTCACTTCCGCCGTTTATCTGCAGGCAATTCAAGGTAAAAATAATTGCTACGCTGTGTGTTAAACAAGAAAATCCAATGGAGGTCTCCAAATTTGGCATGAAGATATCAGTGAGCACATCTCAGAGCACGTGGGCGGGGCAAACGTGCACAGAGAAGAAAAGACCCCCCCCCCTTGCTCTCACGGACATCGGCACAGCGGTACCCCCCCCCCTCCCCCCCACTGAAACAGCTCCGCTTTTTTCAAAAGACTGGATCTTTTGAACGGCTCTTTGAGGTAAACGACCGACTAATGAACGGCTCTCTTCAAAGAGCCATAAATCCCATCACTAGTGTGTGTGTGTGTGTGTGTGTGCTCCTCACAGCAGAGAGAGACAAACATCTTCAGTCAGAGGCTCGTTAACTCCTCAGTATCCAGAATAATAATGAATCGCGCATGCAGAAAGCCCCCGCTGGCTGATTCTATCCGCCAATCGGAGGCTTCCCTATAGGCGTGACTTTGAGCCGACCTGTCAGTCGGCAGTGGGTGTGTTGGACCGGTTTCAGCCCGAGGCAGACCGCCTTGGGAACAGGGCTGAAAACATGTCGGGTTCCCTGTGGAAAATTACCAGGCTACCCTGGTTGTGAAAACTCCTTACCTTATCTAGGCCGTGTAGAGCGGATGCTAGTGTGTAAGTGCCAATAGAGAGTGGTATTTACAAAAGTGTTAGCTTGCTTAGGAATGTTAGCTTACGTTCTTCCTGCTGCTGTTCACTGATAAACAAGTTGCCGACTTTGCTAGAATTCACCCTGCTGGATTTATAACATCATGTAAAAACCGCGTTCACTTTACACTGGTGCTAATAAAAAAAAAATTGGATCCCTACCAGTTTTTGTCGCTGGCTGGGTCACCGGGTTCAGATGCTACTCTCAGAAAAGGTGACTCTCATCATGCTAAATAAATAAGGTAATTTTCACAAACGTGATCCTTCCTTGGAACAATATTATTATTATTATCTCACAATTCACTATAGTGGACGGTAACGCACGTCCTTCATGGTGAAATATAGCATTATCAATACTAAATACACTTCCCAGCCAGTGTTGCCAGATGAGATTGACAGTCTCCAGCCCAATCACAGCTGAAAACCAGTCCAATCCAAAAATAACCAGCCCAATCCACGAAGTCGCCAGACACCGGTGTAAACCCGTAAAATAATCACAAAAGCAATGGAAACATTGCAAACAAGCTCATATATATGTTTTACAATACCTGCAACGAGCTTTAGAGTCATCTCCTGGGCTCAGCCCGATCCAGGTTTTTAGTTCAGGGTCACTCTCCCATTCCTTCCTGTACAATTTCTTGTATTTTCCCCACTTTTGCATGTTTCAAAAGTTTTCAGCTTCTACGCAGCGTAGCTTCAGTGCCTCTGCTAGCTAAACTGTTTACACCGACGTCGTGGACCGTGCCAGTGACGTCAGTGTAAACAACTCAACGTGACTCACGGTGAGTTGTCAAATAACGTGATTGAGTACAACTAACGTCAAACATTTCACAGAATTTTTTATCTGTTATTGTCAATTTATTTATTAATTAGATTTTTATTTTATTTTTCCACCATAAAATTAGAGGGTGTTGTGCTGTTTTCACAATATTAAAAAAACGCCAAATGTGGGCAAAAGCAGCCCAATTTTCATCCACCCGCCCAATGCATTTTTCCCCCGCCAGGTGTAACTAAAAGAAGCCCAATTGGGTGGAAAACCACCCAATCTGGCAACCCTGTTCCCAGCCACCACCAAAAGAAAAGGTCACACACTCTAATATTTCTTACCCAGTAAATCATGTTTACAACAAATCTGAAAAAAACTTTGAGGGCTGCTAGTCCGTTCCCGCTGCGGCTCATCCCCATCTTCGGTTTCCATCAAAGCTATTCAAGAAGACAAGTTGAGTTTACATCCTTGTCTGTTAGTGCAGCCGAACTGTGCACCAAGCCGTTATCACTTTACTGTGAAAACAACAAAAGAAAAGGGATATAAGGCTACAAACTGGCTCGTTTTGACGAGTTTCAACAGTTTATCTGCCATCCTTAATGGTGAAGGGGGCGGTCCCATGAGCAGCGAGTCAAGAGCATGGGTCAATAAACACACAGGAGCATGGCGCTGATGGAGGAAACGTTAAAGATACCGGAGTAAGTGACAGTTGTCCACAGAAAAAGACGAGGAAATAAGAAAGTTTCATATAGTTGAAAAGCTCAGATGCTAGAGTTAGCGCCTGCTCTTGTATCGTCTACTTTGTTCCAATGTAGCAACATGATGGTTCACACACTGAAATCTTCTTTGCAGCTCACAGATTTACAGAGTCAAATCTAAACGGCACATGTGCAATGAAGAAACCCACCACTGAAAGCTTTCTTGGATTTTTTGCAATTGCAATTTGAAGTGCATAATTACTTGTTCACATGTAAAAAAAAACAGATAAAAGCCAAATTGGACTTAAATTTCTTCAGGTTTATTTAAAAAGCATAGAAAGATCAGAAGAATGTCAAAATAGGTATGCATGAGGACGCACTGAAAATTCACTTGCTGCCCTACAAACTCACACACACACTGGATCAGTAATTATCGAATACATTAGAAAGATCAGAAGACTGTGTATGATCCGCGGTGAGGCCTGGCCAGCTGTTTTTGCTCCGAGCATTCTTTGGTCTCTGCATAATCATCAGAGCCCCTAAGCACAGGCGGCTGCTGAGGCTGCACTTCCTGTGATGAGCGGGCAGGAGGTGAGATTTTCTTTCCCCTCCTCTTATTTTATGATTGTTTTTGTCCTTCTCTCTCTTTTAAGCTTGCATGCACCGAAGGCCCCGAGGTGAAGTGGTTATTAGCTGGGATGTGCCAGGAGTTTAAAGGTGCTGCCAGCGAGAGTCTATAGAAGAAGAGCTCCAGTTTCTGCAAAGGGATTCAACTTACATTTTATTCGTAAAAGTAGGCAAGGGAACAGTCATGTTGTCGGAGATGGATCGCATCCACAGCAAAGCGTAAGGCAGCGGTGAAAAACCTATAAAATACCAGCAACTTAAGGGGAATCAACAGATTTTAAGCTCTATACATGATGGAAAATCGCCACATTGATGGTTTTATCAAAACGTCTTGCAAGGATTTATCATAAGGTTGGTTTTGTCGCTGCAACAAATCGAGTGGAAAAAAGCCTCAAATAGATTCAGAGGTCAGGATTAAAAGCCCTTTTTTGACTTTGAAACTATAACTCTGCTGTTAGATCATCTCCTTTGTCAATTAAATGCCACAGAAATAATAGAAGCGTCTGGTTGTGGGGAGAGTGGAATTGAGTGATAGGTCTGTTAGCCTGTTTGTGAAACAGGGAAATTGAAATAGTGAGGGGACGAACAGCTTGGATAGAGGGCTGCATGGCAGAATTATCGGTGCTATTATGGTGCTCATAGCCCGTAATAGCTGTTCTGACTGTAATGGCTCAGATGGTTGATAGGGTGAGAGTAAAAATGACTGGCATTTATTGTTGTGCATCACAGACTGTCATCGTGCTCAAGTATTATTAGCAATGGCAGAGCTGGAAAAAGTCATGATACTTTTCTGATATATACAGTTGTATTCTTTAAAACAACCATAATGCATTTGTTTTGATTGTTGTTCTCGTTTGTTTTATTGTTTCCGAAGAAAAAATGAAATACAAATAGTTCGTCCCTGAAAGGACATTTTAAATTGCAGTGCAACATTAAGGTTTGATGATTTCATGAGTCATTGCTTGGGAAACGTCCTGGTCTGAATACTAATAATTGAATGTGGACTTGTAGACATTTATAAAAGAGTGTTGTCAATATATTCATCAGTTCCCCATAACACCAGTAGTAGACCATGAATTTGGAACCTGGGCTTTTAGTGCATGTTTATTTATTTAAAGCTGAAATCCAGAGTTTTCTTGTGAGGGGGCACCATCTAGAAATGGAAAGAATGCATTGCACCTTAAAGTAGTGGAGAATTTCTTTTATTCGATGGCGCCATCTAGTGGCTGACAAGCGCATCACACCAAGAGTCGGGTCGGCTCGATAATTTAAGATGGCGACTGCACGTTTCTTGTTTATGAATGTGTTTCTGTAGCCGACAAACAGAGCTAAAACACGCTGTTTTACAATTATTATTCTCATGTCATGTTGTGTTTTCGTATATTTATATTTTAAAGACTTACTTGTCCGTGAAAAGTTCATCAATGCTGCATCAGCCGAGGTACTTCCTTAAATTTGAAGCACCTAAGCAGTAGTCTAACGCTATTGGTTAGTTTTACTCGGCGGTCAGTTTCCCTAAATTTGAAGCACGTAAGTGGTAGTCTAACGCTATTGGTTAGTTCTGGTTGGCGCTCAGTTTCCTATTGCACGGATTTTACAGGGCAGGGGGCGGGCTTAGCAAAAGAAAAAAAGACGTATTGCTAACATTATATCACACTACATGATAAGACAATCACTTTTACGGATTTCTGAAAAATCATACATAATTCCTGAAAGGGTAAAACTCCGGATTGCTGCTTTAAGCCCCTCTCCCTACTTCTGTGATTACAGCTGGAAGCAATGCCTCTTATTTGGTAATGCGCACCTCTAGCCGGCCAACATAGCTAAAACACATAGTCTTACAATTATTACTCTCACGTTATGCTTTTTATTAATATATTTTAAAGACTTACTTGTAAATAGGAATTGTCGCCAACTCTGCATCAGTCTAGATACTTCAGTACCTGGAAGAGGGAATCTGTTCACTCAGCCTCACATCTGGTGCCGGTGCCCACTTCCAATTTTAAGCTTCATTTGCTCCTGCGGCAATCTCCCTTGGGTTCCCATGCTCCGGAGGGACCTTTGGATGTATGGGGCTTGGATCTCCTCCATGTTTTCCATGTGTCTTGGGGGGCAGGTCTCACACTCACTATTGGACACTCCTATGGAGGAACCTTACATACACAAGCAGGTGTACGCACACAGGTGCTCACATGGTGTTCTCACTCACAAGTATGGCCTCAGGTGTTTTTGACACATTACCTTGGGCTGTGGATGGCACTAAATGCACCATGAATGAATTATTACCGTGTGCTTTTCAGCAAATATTGTTACTGTTATATACCCTTATGTTGTTTCGCACTGTGATATCTAAGTTCTGTTGTATTTTTGTGTGTATCCCTTTTCTTTTCTCCCTTTCTGCAGGTCTAGATGCAGATTCTTGTACCTCTTATGTTGTTTATTTTTGTGAACTTTTCCTTTCCTCCCCATGTATTCTCTATAATTTCCATCTCCATGTCCGTTGGGATTAAAAATAACCAAAATCATTTCCAATAAAGTTTTGATATCAGGCAGGGCATTATAGACGGATCTATAAAGCTCCAACCTGTGATAGTAAATCTGTAAAGCTTGTTTTTGGCACTCAGACATCAATTCGGATTGCTTTATAGCCAGACAGGACAAAAATTAAAGATAGAAGTCAAAAGATTTGAATGTGTCACACACTTACCCAATAAAAACATTCACTGCCTTGACGGTACATAAAGACAACTTGTAAAAAATAACTGATATTAAAGATTTTGGTAACACTTCACAATAAGGGTCCATTTATTAACGTTACTTAGTGCATTATTAAGCATTAATAACCTATTAAATAAAGTGTTAACAACTGCCTATTATTAATGTTAATATTAAGTAATGCATTACTAAGCAGACAACTCTCTAGCCCTTTGTCCTAACATTAAGGACACTTAATAGTTAACAATATACCAGTAATGTTAATAAAGGGACCCTTGTTGTAAAGTGTTACCAAGATTTTTAATCAAATAGTACTTGATTAAGGTAAAAGAACCAATAGAAACAGAGGAGTTTACTAAATGATTCAGGTAAGCAGACAGCTATCAGATTTGGGATACAAAGCTGACGAATTAAAACATTCCAGGAGTAAATCCCTCGGTAGTCGCTCTAATACTGTTTATACTAACAACCATAAATGCTCTAAGTAATTTATGGATGCGGCACAAACCTGATAAAAATTCAGAACCTCGTGTAAAATCCCTGAAATAATCCTGCATTAGTGCAGTGATTTAACTCCTCGCACTTTGAAGCACCTGAGCCAAAGTCAGGGTGCATCTTGGGATACCGTGACCTTCAAGCCTAATCGCACAGACGGTGACGGCAGATCACTGCTCCCTCTCCACCGACTCTTTAACTAACCTCCATTGAGTGCTCAAAAACATGAGCAAGTACACGGACATTTTATCACTTCACTCCTTCACGAACATTTGGACATCCTGTCACCTGTTTCTTCACCTTTCCCTTTTTTCCCCACAGCTAAAACCCATTTCCTTTTCTCGTGAGACCATTTATGTCCACCATGAAAAGAAATGTGTCCCATAAGCAACAATTCAAACCGAGAAGCACTTATATGAAGCCACACCTTCCATTTTTCTGTGTCAGCGAGCTACAGATTGATCTCATAAATGGTTTCTGATGCCGGTTCTTTTTTTATTCTGTTTTTAATACACCCCAACCCGAGCTGCTCTCATAAAGAAAATGGACACAAGCAGAGGGGTGAAGTAAAACCAAAGAGTGGATCAGAATTAAAATGGAGTTCCACTTGAAGAGCCACAGTGGCTTCTATAACCGAGCCATTATTTTGGATAAATGCTTTATTCCTTATCAAAGTTAACTCTCCACTTTTACCTCTTCTTTCGGTGTGTTGATTTCCCTAAAGGAAACTATCAGTATAGAGCAATATGCCACTTAAAATGATGGATGAAACGATCACAGGTCCCGAGTTTGCCATTTCCATTGTTATCCATTTGTTTTTCTACTCCTTCAAATACGAGTATTGGCATTTTGGAATGAAACAGAGTCAGAAACGTGTCAAATTTTTACTCTTTATTTCTTGGTTGGTTTTGGTTTGGAGAAAAAGGAATAATGTGCTTTAAATAAGTGGAAAACAGCAATGTATTATGTATTTAACTTTCAAATTAAAAGCATTACTTCCCTGTAAGAATTCAACCAACCGGTTCCAAATGGCCTCCAGTTTACACCCCGTTTCAAGAAGCTTATTAACTAGAATGGATTGCAATCAACCCTTAAATATGTTGGTAAAAAATGGCAGCTGCAACAGAACGGTTCATCCCTTAGATTTAAATTTCTCATTTTTACTGGATGACAGGAAGCCAATGAAGCATTTTAGCCATCATAAGCATTATTGCTGGCAGTCTGGCTTAACATATTCGTGTCAGTTTCACTTTTTTTTAAATCTCATTGTGTGCTTTGGCACAATAATGAGGACTCCAGCAAACCTCAAGTGACAGGGCTTTTATTATTATTGTTGCGATTGGTTTTTTTGGGGACATTTTACAACCAAAACACTGACTTCCATTTTCCAGGAGTTACCATCAACGAGGACCTGGTCTGGCGAACACACACTGTGGATGTTCCTGAGGGTCCTCAGGAAGAATAATATCACAGAAACTGCTTGTGTCCTTCTACCGTTGCACAGTTGAGAGCCTCTTGACCTACTGTCTCTGCATGGTTTTCCAGCTGCACAGTAGCACAGAAAAATGAGCTCCATGGAGTCATTAAGGTCGCACGGAGGATAATTGGCTGTCCTCTTCCCTCCCTTGAAGAACTCCAGAGCTCCTGTTGTTTCAGGAATGCAAAGAGGATCCTGCAGGATCCATCACATCCAGGACATGGAACGTCTGCCCTTTGGTAGATGTTTCAGATCCATAAAGACAAGGACTAATACATTTAGAAACAGCTTTTATCCTTTAACCATCACTATCACTAATGGTAAGCTACTCTACGTTCTGTGCCAACATGTCTAGTAAAAGGGCAATGTGTAGTATACATGAAAGAAGAACAGGGTTTTTATCTATATTTATATTTTAACAGCGTTTTTCTTTAACTTGTGTGAATGTTCTTTTATTCTTACACTGGAAGTGCACTTAATTTGGTGTCTTTCAATATATTTCCGGCATTGATCCAAGATTAGTAAAATTATTCAAATCCTTAATGCCCGTTTTTACAATTTGGTCAACACGTTCTCCCTTTGATTGTCAAACTTGGAGTTCATAATTTAAAACGATTTTAGAGTCATTATCCCAACATTTAGGGTACAACATGGTCAGAAAAGACTAAGAACCATATGGTAAGAAGATGTCAATGATAAAAAAGAAATACATGTGGGGTGAATATGTTTGGCAACCACTGACACAAGCAAACATTTATCATAGGATGTCTTGGAGGCTAACTGTGCTAGCGAAGCACCTGCAGGGATTGTAAAGTCAGAATGATTTGCAATGGATGGCCTTAAAACTTAGTGCTGACATTCATGGCTCCAGCTGACCAATGTGTTTAGCCTCTGTGTTTATCTGGCACCATCATAGGGCTGACATTTTTATTTTTTTAGTTTAATGCCTATCATGTTGGAAAACCAACACTTGAGGGTCAGTGTAGGGTTTTCAAAGGACCCGAGGTTGTATTTTTCTGACTGACAGCCGATTCTGCCTTGAGTCAAGCACAGCCAACTGACACTTTGGACATGTCCGCCTAAGAGACATTCGTGCAAGTTATGGCTATCCCACAGGGTAGAGAATTCAAGGATCAAAATGTCCCCCAGTTGACCTAAGGATTGGAGGAGCTCCCTAAGGAAATGCTAGGAGATGGAATGTGTGGCCTACTATTTAGACACCCTGCCACACTAACTGTCCCTAAAGGTTTTGGGGAAAATGGCAGTTAGGAATGCTCATGAAGACAAAGAAATACCTCAAAATCCCCTTAAAGTTAATTAACTAGCCTGGCAAGCCATCTTATATATCCTATATATACGAATATATAGTCTGGCCACGATCCATAGACAAAGCTCAGTCTCCAGCCAGCACACATAGGTGGGCCGCATATGGGATCTGTATGGGCCCCAACAGGGTTTGTCCATGGTTTTCACGATGGCCCCATGGGAGTTTGCCCAGAAAGAATTTTGCCCACATAGATTTTAATGGGCCCTACATGGGTTTTCAGTGGGTTTGACGCAAACACCGGCAAACCCCTGTGGGGCCACTATGGAAACCAAGGACAAACCCTGTTGGGACCCATATGGCTTGCCCATATAGAACCCATATGGGGCCCACCTATGTGTGCTGGCTGGGGTCGTAGGGCGGAATCTATTGTCTTTCAAACTGTCTCCGCATGCTAGTGGACAACAAACAATGTGACGTACTCACCACTATGGATGTCAGTCAACGGGGCAGTCCGCCATACTCTGTCGAAAAAGACACAAATATTGTACATCCTTTTTCTAAATGAAGGCAAGGCAGATTTATTTATATAGCACATTTCATACACAGAAGCAATTCAATGTGCCTAAGTACCTCTTTCTGCTCTTGACTCAAAGAAAAGTCTAAATAGTCCAAAGTTGATGCCAAAGCCGTTTCAAACAAGCCATCTTAGATTTTTCGCTCTGTCGCATCATCCCACCCATCAAACTGATAAAGTTCTGTGATTGGCCCACCAAACTGATAGAACACTCTACTTGGCATAACACAAAACTGATGGGGCCAATGGTAGACCTGCTGAGGTTCCAATGGAGCATGGCTAGACCCACATGAAGAGCAAACTCACTTTGCTTCGGATACTGTGTCTAGATTTCTATGCTATTAATTAACAATTGTCTGGAATGATCAACCTCCTATGGCAATCATGGATGATCTGATTCGTAGTTGAACATTTCAGTAATTAATAAATTGTTGCAATCATATTTACTTTTTCATCATTAGCTTGCTTTTATATGTCCTTCGTGGCCTCAAAGTGCAGACTAAAATGTATTATATTGAGGTACATTGGGCGATCTAAAGCTTTTAAGCTGTCAACCATCTATCCCCAAGTGCTCTTTGGATGATTGATGTTGTGTGTGGCAATAATGAGAGACAATGTGAGAAAAAGATGGCTGTGATTACAAATGCCATTCCTTTTAAGAAGTTTTCCCTTCATTTTGGACATTTATTTACTTAGACGTTGTTTTTCGCACAGTCCACGCTATGCTGTAAAGACCTCTTATTTCACCGTTTCACAAGAGATGCTTTCAGGGATTTCTTGCTGCGTTAAATCAGCTGGGCTCTATGGTGGAATATACAGAATGAAGGTATTCAATAGACCTAAATGCACTGCACAGATGGAAAAAAAAACATTTTCTGTTGTAATGGCATTGTTCAGTTGAAATGTTGGTAACAATTCACAATAACACCTTAACAGTGATTGCCTTTTGTAATAGCATCTGGTATAAGATGTTTTCTTTTGTTTTGACTCACCTTCCAGCAGTGCATTGAACACCACATTAACACAAGAGTTCCTAATATATTACACTGCATCCAGCACCCCTCCTGCTGACTCGAAGCCGGTTTGAATTAATAATGGTAATCAACTCCCTCCAGGGATTAATAGTCACCCATCTACTCTCCCTGTGCAACAGGATGTTCCAGATGTTTTATCTGTGTGTGGTTTGTAGAGCAACAAACAGAACAAACACATTAAGATGGTGGAACCCATTGTGCTTTAAAGACCACCATCCTGGGAAAACTGCTGAAGATTGTGAGAAAATATACTTGAGAATCTCAGGAGCTGATTCACAGGTACCTTTTTCAGTGGTGAAAATATCCTTATTGTGTGTTTTTGACGCACTTTTTGGTCACACTCTGTGATGCTTTTAACAACCTTTTAAGGACATTTTTAGACCTGTAATTAGGTTCCTGTTGTCTGAATTAGTTCATGATTTTGTTGTTTGTTTCGTTCCTGTAGTTTGGTTTCTTTTCGCAAACAAAACCAATTATCAATACAAATCCTTTGAGAACAATATGTATGTTGATTGGACAGACTGTCTAGGGGTGGGCCTACTAGAAATAAATACCAGAACTTTATATATCAGTGTTTGTTTTTTTTAGTCAGAAATGATAAATCTAGTCATTCACCCAAATATGATTTATGTTGTATCTCTGGGCCAGTGCCACCCTGTGCCCCCCCTGCAGAGGGCACAACCTAAATAAGTACTGACACTTTTGCGATAGTTTCACCAAATGGGAGATCTGGAAACAAGGCACATGAATGCATTTGTATTAAGTTGAAAAATGGTGCTGAGAAAAATTTTTGTTTTGCTAAATAATTTTATTAATAATAATAATAATTAAAGCTGCAAGCAGCGTCGTTCGGCCCTCGCAGCTTAGCGCCGCTCCGGCCTCCAGTGGCAGCCCGGGGGGACCTGAGCACCGCCACGGCACAGAAACGTCAACCCCCGCGACCTCTGAAACTGCGAGCCGTCACTTCATCCGCACCTCACCCCAACTCAGCACGTCCTCCGAGCCTGCCAAAAAAAATATGCATCTCACCACTAGGGGATGCTTTAAACTGACCATGCTAGTGAGTTAAGCGGTGCTTTGTGTTAGTTTGGCGTAAATCAGATGTTGCGTGCATTTAGTAGAAGCAAACAGCTTCAAGGGTCGGAGCTAAAGGGACTTGAACCAACAAGCACATAAATATGTTTGGTGCAGTCAAATGATGACACAAGTGAAGTTTGGTACAGTTGTGATTTTGTTTTGCGAAGTTATTAAATTTTGAAGTTATCTAGGGGGCGCTGTGGGCGATAACATTAAAATCCCATTGAGGTAATCTTAGGTTGACAAAGATGGTTTTCTGTTAGTTTGGCATCAATCAGATGTTCCGTGTGTTATCTAGAGGCAAATGGCTGAAAGGGGGCGGAGCTAAATGGATTTGAACCAACAACCACATAAATATGTTTGGTGCAGTGGTGTGATGACAAAAACCAAGTTTCATGCAATTCTGACTATGTTCTTAAAAGTTATTAAAGTTTGAATTTATCTAGGGGGCGCTGTGGGCGATAACATTAAAATCCCATTGAGGTAATCTTAGGTTGACAATGATGCGTTTGTGTTAGTTTGGCATCAATAAGATGTTCCGTTTGGTATCTAGAGCCAAATGGCTGAAAAGGGGCGGAGTTAAATTTATTTGAACCAATGAGCACATACATTTGTTGAGTGCAGTGGTGTGATGACTCCCACCAAGTTTGTTACAGTTTAGAGGTTTTTTGTTGAAGTTATTAAAGTTTTATTGTATCTAGGGGGTGCTGTCCCAAATTGCATTAAAAATCCCATTGAGCAATTAGTAGGTTGACAACAATCATTTGTGTGCATTTTGGTGTGAATTGCACCATGCATGTGTTGCTCAGGGCCAAAAATGTCTGAGGGGGCGGGGCTAAAGTTAAATCAACCAATGACCACAGGAATGTGTTGGGAACTTTTGTGTGATGACACAAAGCAAGTTTGGTGCAGTTGTGACCTTGTCTGTAGGAGTTATTACAGTTTAAAGGTATGTAGGGGGCGCTGTGGTAAAATAAGACCACGTTCACCAACCATTTGCACCTGTTTGGTTGAGGGCCTGGATTGTTGTTCACCGTGTTAAATTTCATGCTGATTGGAGGGTGTTAGTGAAAGTTACAGTGAAACGTAAGTTCACGGCGTCACGCCAGAATTCGCCATGGCATCAACGCTCCTCCATTTCTGGAACGCTGCCAGAACTGACGTGGTAATTACGCCGCCATGTACTCAGTGTTACTTTGACTAAATTAAAGAGTAGAAATATGGCCATTTCAACATAAAACAATGCACTTCCTGTGTTCAGTGGGCGGGGCTTAGGTGATGTCAGCAATCAACACTGTCATGATGTTGAGATGTGGTCTGAGATAACACAGACAAAGTTTGATATAGATCTGATTATGCGCATGGAAGTTATTAAACCAAGGAATGTCATGGCGAAAGGTCAATGTTTGACAGTTAGCCACGCCCACACCGTTTAACTTTTGAAAAAAATTTAGGTTGAATTTTTCCCCCATGGTCTTAAGAGTATACAGTAGAAATTTGAAGGGGATAGGTCAAAAGGGGGAGGGGCTGTGACCGTCAATACAACGTGTCCGAAAACGACAAAAAAGCGTCTGGAACCAAAATGGCCGACTTCCTGTGCAATATAGAGCATGGCTTCAAGAGGCTTTTTTGTACGTCCTGAGACAATACATCAGCGTGCAGCGTTTCGTAATTGTCACGCAAAGCATGGCTTGGGGCTGACAGTTTTAATGGTCCTAGGGGGCGCTATTTCCAAAATTAGGCCACGCCCACCGGATTTTCACGTCACGTTCTATTGGGGGGCGGACCAGGATACCTCAAAAAAAATTTGGTGCCGATATCTTTTGAAATGACGAAATGGGAGGCAAACGTATGGCCACGGCGTTACGCCTGACTTCGCCGCGGCGTCACAGCCACGCCCTCTTTCCAAAGCTCTCATAAAGTGACGCCATGCAACCCCAACTTGTCTTGAGTTACCAGATACAGTTTTGTGGTGATTAAATGAAAGGTTGATTTTTGGTAAATTTCCCCGTAAAACATGACCTTTTTGGTCCTGAGTGGGCGGGGCTTGTGTGATGTCATCACTTGACCATTCATTTTTCTTCGGAAGCGGATGAGGAGTAACCAAAAAAAATTTTGTGACTCTAGCCCTTTCGGTTATGAAGTTATAGCCATTTAAAAATTTTTGGCGAGTAGTCGAACTTCGAGGCCTGGCCCCGCCCCTTCAGCCCACACGAAAACTCAGGATTCTTATCTCATTTTGATCGCCCATCCCTTCTGAGCAAAACGAGACCGTTTTGGAGACAATCGTGCGAAAAATGACCGAGTAGGTCAATCAAGAACGGACCCTACAAACGGCCAAAACGGGGTCAAAATCGATACTTCAATCCAAAATGGCCGACTTCCTGTTTGATGTTGACCATGGCTGCAAGAGACTTTTTGGTGCGGACTGGGGAGTAGAACACGTGTGCAACGTTTCAGAATTTTACGATGAAAAAAGGTCAATGGGGGGGCTGATTTTTCACATTCTAGGGGGCGCTGTTCAGCCATTTTTGTGGCGATTTTTTCGGGACCTTTGAAATATATAATTTTACACCAGGCCTGACAAGCCTGCAAAATATTGTGAGTTTTGGGGTATGTTAAGGCCCCCAAAAAGCCAATTCATTTGCCGGAAGAATAATAAATAATAAACAGAGCAAAAACAAGAGGCCTTCGCAGCGCTTTCGCTGCTCGGGCCTAATAATAATAATAATAATGATGATGATGATTAGATGTATATATCACTTTTCTAGGCACTCAAAGCACTTTCTATGATTAATGCACTCACACACTGTTGGTAATGGTAGGCTACTACGTAGCCACAGCTGCCCTAGAGCGGTCTAATCAAGGCAAGGCTGCAATTTGCTCCATCAGCCCCTATGACAATCACCAACACAGGCAAGTTGGGTGAAGTGTCTTGCCAAAGGACACAACAGCAGAATACCCCTGGCAGGAACTGGGATCAATCCCACACGGATCACTAGGCAACCTGCTCTACCTCTTGAATTACTGATGCATATGTTGTGAAACACATTGCATCTAAAGCAATTGATACTGAATTGCTGTCATTAAATTGTTGAAATTAAACACTGAAATTTGAAATACTGAAAGGCAATGTTTGCAGTGTTATTTTCTTATGAGTCTGCCTCTCTAACAGGGTAGCTGGCCCCAGCTCCCACTGATGGAAGTGCCCGACTGAGATTGGATCATGTTCACAATCCACTTTGACGTTGGAAGCTGTGAAACACCTTTAAACACAAAAGGTGTTTATAATTTATTCACTGATTAGCTTAAAATGAAAGAGGGATGCCTAGACTTAGTTTGAGATATCTAAAAAGAAATGATAACATATCAGATGATTATTAATAAAATGAATAGTAAGACACTATGAGCTACCAGTACGAAGATGTAAAAACATGCAAGGCCATGACATCTTAGTCCGGACCGTCTTTTGGCAAAAACATAACTGACCCGTTGAAAAAAAGATACATGCATGCCTCTTCCTATTAATTTCCCAACAAATGTGTCCTCACACAGCTCTATTGTGGTATATATCTCCAAAAAGAATGCTAAGAAAAACTTATGTTTGTCTATTTTGCATTTATCTTTCATGTTAGATTTCAGAGTCCAAATAAGAAAATGCAGCAACAACCTTGAGCCAGCATGAAGGCAAGCTCGCCTCAACACATTAATTTTGACTGACAGAGCTCTTGGCTGAATTGTGCTGTTATATAACCTGATTGGCAGAGCTCAGGCCCATGTCTTTATTCACATCTAAAATATAGCAAAGGCATCACTAGAGCATGGCCACATACTGGTAGCTTTTTTGGTGAAAATCAGCTTCAGGACAAGTGTAGGATGTCGTCAACCAGCACCCAGGTTTTCTCACTGATTCTGATTTGAGGCAATGAGCGAAATTTGGTAAAGTTGACCAGTGCCACAACAAGTCTAATACTGTACATCAGTGTTGAGCAAGATCTTAAATATGGGTCTTCATAGCTTTGTTTCTAGGACTGGTTTCTTCTAGACAGAGATCTCCAACCCCCCAGTTTTGGGAACTAGACCTTCAAGAACTGATCTGATGATCATGGACAATGCTGAGGTTTTGCCCTTTTACAACTTCTACATTTTCTCTTTCACCTCAGTTTCAAGCTTTGTGTTTGCATGAAACAAATAGAAGTGTTTTGGAAAAGCTTAACTGGAGCTTTAAAAATTTACTTGATCATTATGACTCAATATTTGGGGGCTTGTCCGGGATAGTTACCTTGCACAATATATCTTGTCAGTATTTCACAATTACAATAGTTTTCACAAGTTATATTAGACACCTGACAACAACTCTGAAGTTGATGCTAGAACGACCCCCCCCCAACTTGTTTCAGGACAGGTTTTTAGGTCCTACCCTCTCAGTATACAAATGCTATTTTTCTAACTGAAACATAGTTCTTATTGTGCTTCTGTATGTTCAAATATTCCTTTATGTGCAAATGTTGCACTTAGTTTTCCAGCTTTAAAATTGCCATGATTGTGTTCAATGGAGTGGTTGGGGCATTCAGCCCCGTAGCTATAGTGTGCAGATTCTGGCTCCAATTATACAGCATTGCAGTCCTTGCAAACATGATATGGAGGCTAATTTACCTTTACCACAAGTAAAAAATAAGGCCAATGTATGTCAAAAAAATCAATTGGCTCCTAAAATATATATATAGAAGACCAAACTAAACACAAGGGGACCTACAAGGTTCTTAACAAACACCAACTTGGGTGTGAGAACTTTGCGGGTTCAAAGACGCTTTTTATTCTTCCTTCTAACTTTAGAACTTCCCATGTCAGCTCAAGTCTCATAGGGCAAAAGAAAATGATGGAAAACCCTCCAAGACACTTGTAAAGTGGGTTCACCAGTACAAAAGATCTACAACTTTGTGAAGCGTATAGGGATGTTTATGGACCTGTATCTACAGTATACTTAGAGAAGTAGGGCAGCAGTGGTGATGCTATTGTCTTTAGAGAATTATAGGCAGGCTTTTTCAAGAAAAACAACAGATTTTATTTGCAGCACATCTATTACTTTCCTTTATACTGATGCACACACATCCATGTGCAATGGATGAGCCTTAAACTAGCAGTGGAAATGCAAAAGTGAAAGGAAAACCTGTTTTACAGGGAAAAAAACCCTAATGTGATCAAACCGCCGGTGAGCCTGACTCTGTTGCTCCCTCACAAACAAATGATTGCAACATATTCTGCTGCAGAATTACCTGAGGGAGAAATGAACCAGTGGGATACCTATTTGAGATGTTAAAAACAAGCGACACACTCAAAACATCCGTCTGGAGTAATTGTGTTGCATAACCTGAGAGAGCTGGTGGCCACAGGTCAATAAGACATTCCTAGATTCCCAGTGACATCCTAAATACGGCCGACACCGAGGGTCAAAGGCAGGGGATTAGGACCCAGAAATGTAATCAACGTCTGTAACAGACTAATAAAATAGACCTGGTAGCAGCTCTGACTGCAGGAGTGAAACAATCACATGCAAGCAGAAAACATAAATGTTTTTAATCATAGAAACATGGCATAAATTCATTAACAGGACATGTTAAATGTTGTATATCTTCACTGGATTACAGTTGTATTATGAGCATCTGCATCATGCACCTAGACAATAATATACCAGGTTTGAGTGTGACGTGTATTAGTATGAACACAGCATTCGTTTCCAAAGGGCATGGATTAGTCTGATCATCCAGTATTTATCTACAGAGTCTGGATGGTGAAGGATAGCCTGCAGCTGTTGCTGTGTTTCCTTTTATTATTTATTTTTTACTCCATCCTTTTAAACAGGTCAGTAATCAGGAAAAAGGAGGAGCTTAGAGGCGCTGAATGGGATATAACCCAGCTCAGACCGGATTTGGTCTGTTTCATTCACAGACTTGACCTTTTTTTTCCTTCTATTTTTCCCTCATCAACGTCCCACCTACCACACCATTCCAACCATCCTACCCACATCCTATTCTTTGGCTTTTTCATCACAGCTGTTTCCATACCAACTGGATAACAGAGTTTAAAAACTGCTTTACATTAAAGACAGCATTAAAAGGATGAACCAAAAGGTATAGAATAGAATAGAATAGAAAAGTCCATTACAGTCCCTCAGTGAGGAAATGTTGGAGTAACAGCAGCTAAGTAGATACGCAAGAAGAATAAAAGGCTATATGGTAAATAAGAAATACATACTGTATATGTAAATATATTTAAAATAAGGGTGGGACTGGATTAAAAAAATATTCTAATTAATTAGAGGCTTTCTAATTAATTAATCTTGATTAATCGCATTTTAATCGTTCAAGAAAATTTGCCCCGAAAGCAATTTTTTTAAATTAAAAATGAGACAGAGAATCAAACAATAGTCATTGACATTATTATTGTAATTTCTAATCTTTTAATTTCTAAAAAATGCTTTTAAATTGTATTTCAGTTCAAAACAGGAGAAAAAAATATATGTATATCACTGGCAAAAATAGGACTGACCTAAAAGTACAATACTGTTTTAAGTACATTTTGATAATGGTATTGTCTTTATAATAATAATAATAATAATAATAATAATAATGGGTTGATAGAATGTGTGTGCAATTTAATTTGATTTAGCATCATTAGAGACAGAAATGAAGGCAAAGACACATGAAGAGGGATTTCTGATCACTCATTTGATTGTAGCTTTAGTTGTGTTTGGAGCACATACAAAGGTTTACATGGTCTTGTAGCCAAGGTTCTGAGCTTTGTTTAGAGGTGCAGCTATATTGATATTTAGGGCATGTATTTTGCTGCTAAACTTCAACATCCCCCAATTGGGGGACCCTCGGGCTTAAAGGATTAAATCCATAAAAAAATTTAAAATTTTAACACGTTATTTTTTTCTAATTAATTAATCATAATTAACACGTTAAATTTCCACCCCTAGTTTAAAACAAAATTAAATTTACCACATATAAAAAAACTGTGTAAAAAACAAGTCATTTTCTTTAAATACACAGCAATTTTTTAAAATGTTTTTCATTTGACTCCTGCTGAAAGACAAAAGGTGTTTAATAATGTTTTTGCCTGTATGTCTGTGTTCAGCTCTATAGTTAGCAAAGTAGCTAATAAACCACAGGAAATATATTATTAAAGCTTCAATAGCAAAGCTACAAAACAAGCTAGCTTAAAACATGTTTTCATGCCTCTTAACAACGTTCTAACATTGTATCTCTATAGATATATTATAGAGAAAAAAATTAAAATAAATAAATAAAGTGGTTTTCTTGCATTTATGTAAAAATCTTCGCTAAAAACACGGTAGGGCAGTGGTTCTCAGGGTGTCGTTTTTGTTATGAAAAAAAGGGGCGTCAACGAAATCAATTCGTCATCGTTGACAAAAACAACACTGCTCAGGACACATTGGAGGAACTAGCTGGAGAGTAGGGGATGTTAGCTTTAGCTGTTGACCCCGCAACCTGGTTCAGGAAGTGGCAAATGATGAATGGCGTCCATTCAAAAGAGCATCTGCGTAGGAAAAGGCCCGGGAATCTTGGCTTAAGCAGTTACACCTTTGACCCAGGTCTCCAATTCATAAGAAAAGGAGTGGACCTACTAGAAATAACGAAAATGGACGAACTGACATATGGGTGGAATGAGGTGATTGTATAGTTGGAAGCTCTTGCTGACAATCAAGTTTTTGATGGCAAAACCAAAAAACAACACAGGAAGAGACATTTGGGCCATTAGACAAGGCACACAGAAACACCCAAATGGTGATTGTGTTATTTGTTTTGCAAAACCCTCCTGAGGTGAGTCTCTTCTACCAACAGAGCCTGATGGTTAGAAAGCCTCCTGGGGGAAATTTAAATACTTTGAGAATCCATTTCCATGCAGACATCATTTGGTAATTTACCAATCAAGACTATGACAACACCAAATCTATGTTTCAAGGCAAAAACATTTATTTGGAGTGAAAAAGTGAATTTAAAACAGCTGAGCTGATGTTCTGCTGATTGTTTTTGAAGACATACCCCTTTAGTTGATTTTCTTCACCTTCATCACAAGGGTCATTAGTCAAAAATCATTATGGAATATTGCAGGGTGACAGCTCGGTTTAATGCAGTGATTACACGCCGCTGATGAGAAAATAAATGTCGGCCTTGTGTGTGGATGAAAAATCACGGCCCGAGTGTGGTCGGGCAGCTGGGACAGCGCTGTTCTCCGAGTTGACATTTATAATCAAACTATGACATCCGTCATCGCTCCCCGTGGGGCCTTGTCTGTTGTGATTACGGTACGGATGAAGAAAATTTGCATAAATGCTGTTCAACCATTGGACATGCCATTTTTCTTTTTGATATAAAAAACTATTCCTCTTTCATTTTCAGAACGGGACGGTACACTTTTGAGGCTATATGTCTGAAGTGACTCCCATCACACTGCAGCATGACTGACTTGTGGTTATTGCCGTGTTGTTATGCCAGGGAAATGAGTGAAAATTATAGTGGGGACAACCAGCGCTTTGTCCTCTGATATTTTCTAAATACCAAGGGGTCATCGTAATTTCACACCATCAACATCACCAAATTAGGTGTGAGTGGGAAAGTGGGTAGGACATTCTGCAGCCATGTGTGCAAACACGGTAACGCGTGGCATCTAAAAGAGCAAAGACAACCCTACTGATTTCACAAATGAAACCTAAGCCATCTGTACAAAATTCTGATATATTGACTATGAGTGGTTTCGTTATCCAATTGAGAACGCCAATAAAAGCAGGTTTTTTACTCAGGACATAAACCTGAAATGTATTTTTAAGTTTGTTAACTGTAAAGTGATTATTAAATTTTGATTATGTGCTGAAATCAATAGGCAAAATAAAATTAGTTCAAAATTCAAATTTTTGAGGTAGAAAATTCCATTTTTCTCTAAATTGGGAGCGGGACGAATTATGGTAAATTACCAAATGATGTCTGCATGGAAACACTGAAAAAAGTAAACATGTATGTCATTCATTTAATGTGTTTATTTTAAATTCCACTAGTTAAAAATATTAGTTTGCTATCTAAAACTAATTTATGCCTAAGTGTAAATTGTTTATTTTACATTTACTCCAAAATGAATATTTTTATTTTGAGCAAAGCACTTTTATTAGGTTGAGTGTGATTTGCGCATGTGCACTCCTCAAAACGTAGTTCTGGCAGCATAGTTTTTCATTTCCGCCTCAAACTAGAGCTAACATTTTAGAGCGACATTGAAACGGGCAAAAACAAACAAGCGAAAAAAAAAAATTTATTCAGGTCACTCACGTAGAAGGGAACATGGCGGAATATGGCATCCCCCAGAGACTAGACCCGCACCCTATGTATTTTAGATCTGATTTTTATGGTTATATATTACGAAACCGCCAATATTTTTCAACAACTGGACATCATTTTCTTCATTTTCAACAACATTCTGATGGATATTTCTAGAGATTAATGGTTTAGGTAAAATATCCAACTTAATTTGTTTGATTTGGAACAACCATTAATAATTGATTTACTTCAACTATAAACATTAGTTTACATGAATTTAAGAAAATGAGGTTGCGATAAATATATATATTTTTTACGTCAAGTCAATGCTAAGATATTAGGTGTGACAGATTACTTCAAATGTTTTAAAGGAACTAGAGGCAGGATCTTTAAAAAATCTGTAAAAAATTAAACATGTATGTTCATTTTTTCAAAGCTAATGGGTGATGAAACGTTATAAACCAAAAAGAATGAGGCCACCCATGTATCGTTCCATTTTCTTGAACAGGCTGTTTGCTGCAAAATGCGCTGCAGTTCGGTCACGAATTTCCCGCACTGCCCTACGGATGTGGCGTCAATTGACACTGCTTGCGCGTTCACGACAGCTTCAAAACAGAAAGAAAATGTGTTCGACACTGCAGATCGGTAGGTGGCGCTATTGCACCGTAAGTTGCTTGCCAACCGCCAAACTCCTAAAGAAGAACTGTGGGAATGCAAGGGGTTCAACCAGGGATTACCATGACCTGGATGACTGAGAACCTTCACCAGCAAACTGTGGGAATGGATTCTACTGCAACCAGCAAACGACCAAGCGTGGCACAAAGGAAGCTTATTCAGCGGCATCTCGTGAGTCAAAGACCAAATATGGTAAAAGACAAGCAGGGACCTGAATCTATATCGGATACGTGATTGACGAATGGAGGCTGCTTCAACTATATCTGGGACTCAAAAAGGATGCTGCCATGGCTCATTTCCTAGTGAGCAGGTAAGAAACATTATAGGTTGTGTTTAGAGATGATGACAATGATCTGACCTCACCGATGACTCAGAGAGAGCTAGCGTGCAGTAGCATTAGCTGTGATAGTAGCATTAGCTGTGATAGTAGCATTAGCTGTGATCAGGGCTGCAGCGTGGATTGCTTCGCCGCAATATTGTCCGTGAGAGCGGCGGGGAGTTGCCTTTTCAGCGTGAGATATTGGAGGTGTGGCATGAGAGCGTGTGAAGAGGGTCAGGTAATGGTATTTTTGTGTTTGTGTAACATAGCCGTCTGTGCACGCTCCCGTGCTGCAGTTACTCGCAGAGCCGGGCGCGTCGCTCGTGAGCATTGTTTCTTTTTTCCTGCCTCTAGTTCCTTTAAGTTGAGGTAGTGCAAAATCTTTTTCAGTGTATAAGAAAACCAAGCTGTGGTATAGAGATGCATTTTTTTTCAATTGTTTAATGATGCAAGATACCCAGATATATGCTCCCAAGCCCTTAGGTAATTGAAGGCCAAAACACTCCAATACCAATGTACATTGTATTGCACATTATTCATAACTACCCTCAACAATAATCTCCCCATCTATTCTTTAATAGTGGTATTTTTCAGTGTTTTCGTTGGTGTGAAACACATTTTTGCTTTTGTAGCAGCTCGGTTCTTATTTAATGAGCATTCATCTTGTTACTGTAAGACAATATGAAGAGTTCTCTACATGGACTCTGCTCTCAACGTTCACTTTGAAGAACCATTCAAAAGATTTGATTCGTTCATGAACGTCAGTGGGGAAATTTTGGTGTAACAGCAGCAAATTAGACTCAGAGCGTCAAGTAAGTTGGACAAGAAGAGTACAATTTTAGTTGTTTTCCTGCTCTAACACACCTGATTCAATGGTTGAGTTACCTGTTCAGCAGGTCATCAAGCTCTGCAGAAGCCTGGTAATCACCTGCTGGTTCAAATCAGTTGTGTTGGAGCAAAACATACTGAACAGGGGTTTTCAAGGACCAGGGCTGGAGACCACTGCCATTGACTAGGATACTTCCCATGAATGAGAGGGATTAAGGTGTCATCCTGGAGTCAGACCTGAGAACAAGGCTTGTCTGTGAATCCCTGGTGGCCTGATATATACCCATAGAGGCTGCCTTGAGCTACACGGAACCACCCTCCTGCAGAGACACCATAAGAGAGCAGTGTCCTGTGAAATCGGCAATAATCAAAAATGTAGGCCGAAACTGACTTTATGGACTTAGATCATCACTTCAGTATTTCCCTCCTGGCCTGGAAGTACCCTGGAGTCCCTTTGGATGAGCTGGAGGAGAAATGTTGGAAAAGGGAGGTGTGGAGATCAAACAGTCATTAGCCCCATCGTTCATTATTGGGCAAGGAATAAAATATAGATGGATAATTTAAAAAAAAGGATGAATTAGTGCTACAATTTTGTAGCTTGAGGCAATCTATCGTAAATGAAACTACTATAATATTGTAGTCGATAAACTCTGTAGATTGTTATGTTGCTTTTACGACACATTGGGAATTAAAAGGAATATTTTTCCAATATGAATTCTTTTGACAAACACAATACCTACCTAGTGGAATGAGTGTCCCCCTTGACACTGGGCGGTAGTTGGTTCAAATCCTTTACTATACCAAACACTTTAAAGCAACATTCCACAACTTTTACACCTTAAAATTACGCTTTTTTGTAAAGTTTTTGCATCATAGTATTATCTATTATGTTCATTTTCATACCTGTGATAGTGTTGGGGGGTCCCACGTCTGTTTACTGTGCTATACAGTTTTTGTGCTTCGGGTAGCGACGGAAGTACTGACTGGGTGTCGTTTTACGGCAGAGTATGGCAAGCCAAAAGGATAAAAAGTGCGCGTTCTAAACGCGCCTTATGTCCGCCAAAATGCACGTCTTGAACGCGCATTTTTTTATCCCTTTGGCTTGCCGTAATTGTAAAAAGTAGACTCGCTGTAGCAGCGGCAGATTCACCAAAGAAAGCTAGAAATCCCTTATCAGATGAATATAGGAAAAGAAAAGGAGAACGTGATAGAACAAGAGCCAAGACCAGAGTTAATATTGGGCCGTCACTGGAGAGCTCTTTTAGAAAGAAAGGCATGAACTACAGACTCTGACCTAGCCGTGCTGCTAATGGCTAGGTAAGTAATAAATGATTTCACCAGGGTTATTGTGTTTGGTTGGGCATAAAGTTGTTATACAGTCCTGATAAAACTATTTGTTCAATGTGTGGAGGTGGAAAAGTTTGTTTTTGTTGCTTTGCCTGACATTAGGAATGTAAACATGCCTTTTAGAGAGAGAGATTTAATCATCTTTAGTACGTTCATTCTGTGTATGTGCTTGAATCTTTTTTAACTTTGGTTCTTTTTAAAACACAGGTAGGAGATCTTATTACCTTATTATGCTGACGTTTTGGCCATCACTGTGGCCTTCTTCTGAGCTAAGCTGCTAAAGCAGCTTCACTTCCGCTTCCGTTTATGTGCGGGCAGCAGGGGACGACGATGTTGCCCCCTGCTGCCCGCGCTTTCCTCCTCGATGACGCAGTCCCATTCATGGTCCAACGTGTATACCCCGTCGTCCCGTGTTCATGGTCCCATGTCCACGTCTCCTTATTTCGATAGCTTCCTTTATCCATCTCTTGTATTTCTGTTGTTCAGTGTTGACAATCCTTGTGCTGTCCCAATCCATGATGTGGTTTTCTCTTGTGCAATGATCTGTGACTGCTGATTTCTTCATTGGGCTCTCTGCTTCCTGTCTTACTGCTCTTGTGTGTATTCTGCTTGTCTCTTTTTCGCATTCTTTCCTATGTTCTGCTGTTCGTGTGTTAAGTTGGCGTCCTGTTTCTCCTATATATGTTTTATTGCATAATTTGCATGGGATTTCAGAAATGACTCCGCATTTTTTTCCTGTTGGGATCTTATCTTTGGGGTGTACCAGTCTTTTTCTAACTGTTGTGTATGATTTGATTGGTGTGTTTATTTTGTATTTTTTCATTGTTGCTACTATTTTTTCTGTCGTTCCTTTGATGTATGGGAGGGTTATTACTGGCTTTGGTTCCTGTTTCTCTGGGTTTTTCTTTCTTTTTGGTTGTTCTGTTCTTTCTGCTCTTGTTTGTTGTTTCCCTCTACTGATCGCCCACGCTGGATATCCACAGGTTCTTAATGAGTTGTGTATGTGTCTGTTTTCTTGACTACAGTCTTGTTTTTCTGTTATAATTTTCGCTCGGTTGTATAGCGTTCTTATCACTGACATTTTGTGTATAGTGGGATATTCTGATGTCCATAGTAAATATTGATCTGTGTGCGTTGGTTTTCTGTATGTATTTATTTTAAGCGTTCCATCTTGTTTTTTGCTGATCCTCATGTCCATGAATGTAATACTGCCCTCTGTTTCTTCCTCATATGTGAATTTTATGTTTCCTGTGTTGTCTATGTTGTTTAAATGCTCTGTAAATGTTTTAGTTTGTCCATCAGGTATGATCTCCAATATATCATCCACATATTGCTTCCATAACTTTATTTGACAGTTTTTGGGTGCAGTGGTTAATGCTTTTTGCTCTAAATCCTCCATGAAGAACTCGCAGAGGGTTGCTGATAACGGATTTCCCATCGCGAATCTTTACAGTTGTCTGTATATTGTCTCGTTGTAAACAAAATATGTGGAATTTGCAACCAGTTTTATTAGCTGTGCTATGTCATCTATTGTTAGATTTGTTCTTTTTCATAGGGTTTTATCTTGTCTGAGTCTATTACTATGTCTATGGTTTTTATTGTTGGTGTCTTTGTGAATAGAGATGTTACATCATGTGATATTAGTATGTCCTCTTTTTGGGATCTTTTTTAACTCCTTTGATAACTCTATAGTGTTTTTAAAATGTTGTTCTGTATTTCCTAATAGTGGACTGATGATTTTGCTAATATCCTTTGCCATGTTATATGTTGGAGTTCCTATACTGTCTACTATTGGCCTGAGTGGAGTGTCTTTTTTATGTATTTTTGGTGTGCCGTATATTCTTGGAATAACGTTTGCTGTTGGTATCCAGTGCGTGTATGTTTTTTCTGTTAGTCTGCCCTTTGCTTGCAACAGTGTGAGTATTTTTTTCATGTTCCTCTTAAAGAGAGATTTAATGTTACGACAGTGACGTTACGCAGCAAGCCTCTAGAGGGCGACAGAAACCATATAACTGCAAAGTTGCGGAATGCTGCTTTAAAAATGGGACCCAATGTCTCCTCTCTTGATATGAAGGGGTTGGATTGGGGGTTAAACCACCAAATAGTTCCAGAGCGCAGCCGTGTCTGCAGCTCACCGCTCCCCCAGGGGATGGGTGTGTGATGACTAGTGGGACTTACCTTTGTGTAATGCCAACACAGACCACGTAATGTGTCTTGATATAAAGCGTAAACAGTTTAGTGGTAGGTGTCAGGATCTGGTTGGGACTGAGTAGGCAGAAGCGGGAGTTTGGATGTGGCGTGTTGTTATGACCCAAGCGTGGAGTGACTAGCATTAGGTTTAGACAGACATGCAGTTAATATAGGAACCATGGCACGCAGCTTGAAGGGAAATGAGAGCTCACTGCCATTCCAGAATAATGGAAAGGACTTACAGGAAGTTGACAGGACTGGTAAACTGACAAGCTGGACTGGAAGTCGGACTGGCTGGTCTGGAAAGCTCTGGAATAGGTTCGTCTGGAATAGTCGGAACGTTCACCGGAACGATGACTGAGCCACGAGCAGGAGCATGGACTTCCTGATATAGTACCGGGCTGATGACGTGTGCAGGAAGTAAGGTGTGGTGCATGCTGGGAAGTGAAGTCCTGAAGCTGGTCTGGTCTGAGGGAAATGACCAGGGTGATGCATGGTTAATGGAGTTCTGGGGCAGGTTTGAGTTTGAGGTGGAGGTCAGGAAGCCAGAACTGTGACAGTAGGAGCATTACCAAAAACACGCTGAAAATGGGCATGGAAAATATTGCATTGTCACCTTGAAAAACACTACAGATCATTTTTATATTTAAAAATAGTTTTTGTTTCTTTGGCTTAGCTCACTTCGAGCAGAAACAGTGTAGAATGTAGAACTGTTTGTGTTTTTGGTACCAGCATCAATGAATGTTTGTAAGTTTGTGTTATCAAAATCCAGTTACTTTTGTTTGACATGCAATTTGTGCTTTGTATGAAAAAGAACATTTTAAGTCATCTTTAGTTCTATTACCTTTTGTAAACAGGTAGAAATATAAAGGTCAGCCACCACCTGCCCATGAAGCAACTGTCTAATAGAAAGGTTGAGTCCCTTAAGAGTACATAAGGCAACATTTGGCCTGTTACACCATTATTAGACCACATGAGTTCACTTAAGGTAAAGTAAATCTCTCAAGAATGTGTTGCTTTATGCAGGCTGCTGTTCCTCAAGGCTTTAGTGACTACTGAAGGACAACAAACCATCCTAGATTTAAATCAACCAGTACCTCTCACTAGTATTCAGGCTGTGGCGGTGTTATTTGGCCAAATAAACATTGACAAAATGACTATATTCATAGCTCAATTATTGTGATAGCATCAAATTTTATGCCGTATTTCAAATGCATGTCAAAGACCGGTAGCGTAAACGGTCTCCAGCTGAGCTTGGTGAATGCGCAGCAACATCTCCATGCTGAGCACCGCTATGTTTTCTCTCATCAAATATATTACCCCTGCATTCCTTCTCCTTAGCACCACACTGCGCTACCAGCTATTTATAGCACAAACATATTGATCACCCCCCGTCCCACCCTTTATAGCTCTGTTCAGAGTGAGAGAGCCAAAAGAGAGTGAAGACGTTTTACGACCTTCCCACGTGTTTGAGGGTTGGCTTTGCTCGCACGTATGTACAGTATTTGTGGGCTCAAGGAGAAAGGTGGACCTATAATTCACTACACGACAGGGTAGATTCAAATTAAAGTGCCTCCAAAGGCTCATAAAGTGTCTTAAAATAAAAATAAAGTCAAAGCACTTTACTGGGGTGGCCACTTTCTATTTGTGGAAAGGAAATCAACTGTCAACATTCCAGTAGGGTTTAAAACCGTTATAAAAAGCATTGTTTTAAAGACATAAATCATCAGATAGGGTTTATACTTACCACACTATGTCTGTTTTAGGGGTGGGACTCAATTAAATAAATGTATCTAATTAATTAGAGGCTTTGTAATTAATTAATCTTGATAATTCGCATTTTAATCATTCAAGAATATTTGCCCCGAAAGCATTTTTTTTATTAAAAATAATGAGACAGAGAATCAAACAATAGTCATTGACAATATTATTGTAAACACAAGCTCTTTTAATTTCTATAAAAGTGCTTTTAAATTGTATTTCAATTCAAAACAGGAGAAAAATATATATATATATATATGTGTATATCACTGGCAAAAATAGGACAGACCTAAAAGTACAACACTATTTCAAGTACATTTTGATAATGGTATTGTCTTTAACATAATAATAATAATAATAATAATAATAATAATAATAATAATAATAATAATAATAATAATAATGATAATGGGTTGATAGAATGTGTGTGCAATTTGATTTGATTTAGCATCATTAGAGACAGAAATGAAGGCAAAAACACCTGAAGAGGGATTTCTGATCACTCCTTTGATTGTAAATAAAAAAGGTTTACATGGTCTTGTAGCCAAGGTTCTGAGCTTTCTTTTGACTATATTGATATTTAGGGCATGTATTTTGCTGCTAAACGTCAACATCCCCCAATTGGGGGACCCTCGGGCTTAAAGGGTTAAATGCATTAATTTTTTTAAATTTATTTTTTTCTAATTAATTAATCATAATTAACGCATTAAATTCCCACCCCTAGTCTGTTTATATAAGTAAATTATATTGACTCAAAAACGATACTATGTACTCTGTAACTATAGGACACAATCACAGATGACATTTTCCCTCAAGCAAACATAAAAAGCCCTCTGATTTTTCCCATTTGCACCATTTTGCAACATTTCTGGATTCTCACTCGCAGGTTGGCGCCATGAGAATCAACGAAGCTGTCACTTCCTGCCAATCAAAGCAGCTCAAAGAGTATTCAGGATGTCAAGAGTGTTCTAGTCAGGATAAGTTTGTTTTTGTAAAAGATGTGTTTGCTCCAGGCTTGGATTTTTGCAGGATCTTTTCCCCCTCTAATTCTAAGAAATGTATGAGTTTGAACTTTTGTTATTGATGTGATAAATACTTTATACTGTATCACGCCTTCTCTAGCTCACACTATCTGATTATTTAGCTGTTCGAATGCATGGATGTACCAGAATCTTTCTGAAAATATAAATCCGAGCTGTTTTCGTTCCCACACCAGAAGCTGTCTCATCAGATTTGATAATCTGAAAATGACAGCAGTCCTCACAATCTTATCTCCTTGGCAAATGTGTCTCTCTGAGGCCATGTGGAGATTGTGATTGCAGCAAAGCTCCAAAATCTGCTTGGTATTTTTTCCGGGGAGTGCAACAAAAGGGTTCGTGGGTGGCCTTAAAGCTGTCCAAAAACCACTGTGGGGACTGAGAGCCAGAGTATGTCCTTATAATTGGCTTGGATGGGTCCAACATGGCAGCTGTTTGGCTACAAGGAGGATCTACATGAGGTCGTACAAAAATATTATGCAAGTAAAAAATAGAAAAACAAGCATGCTGATGTGTGGTGAGCACATTTAATGCATACTTGGCAGGTGATTGGAGGAACCATCTGTCTACCTATGTCTATTACTGGCTTAGTTCAATCAATCAAAAACATATATACAGTAGAGCTAATAGTTAAAGGAGCAATATGTAAGAATTTTACAGTTAAATAAACAGTCTAACGTATCAGTCATGTTGGAAGGAAGGTTACATAGAAAAATATTTCATTTTCAGCCGGCTGGGGGGTTGTCAGTGTTTCTCCTTTCAAAAACACAAAAGAGGTACATAGTTACTGTTTACATTCAGTGAGTTTGTGAGGTTGCCGTGTCTCCAGCAAGCTAACACTGCAGCACCAGTATTTGTAATTCAAAACCAGCAGGCAAAGAGCTCAAGAAAAAATGTGCCAGTAAACAGGAGCGACCCAGAAGTTATTTCTTGTACCCCTCAGAAGCCACGGCATCTTTTGTTTATTCTATCAGGTGAAGCAGGCTAGAGGCTAACATTGAGCTAACATTGAGCTAACAATGCTAATGATGAATTAAAAACAGTCAGCTCTAAAAATATCTCAAGCTACTTTTTCAATTACCAACATCTCGATATTACAGTGAAATATATGTGTGATATGAATAATGAGTCAATCGTTGGGTTTTACTTCCTTTAATGAATCGTTCAGAACTATAACAACGAGCTAACAGCAAGACGGCAAACAACACTTCCCCTATGCTGGAGACATATTACCAAAATAATCGTAGTAAGTGCTCCCTACCGTAAAACACCCAACACTGTATTTATCTACTTATCAACTTGCTGTTCATGACTCGTTTTTCCTTGTCATCTAGAATCCTCTGGCGCTGATCCGTAACTGGCAACAGCCTCGAAACTCACATAACGGTAGCGATAGTAACTTTTTGCTTAGAAAAATGGCCTGCAGTAACCAAATTTGACCACAGGATGTCATTCTTACTTCATTTATACATATTGCATATTTAAAGTCAGAGTGCAATTTTAACCAGAAGTTTAAATTAGACCAAAATATACTAAAAAAAAGCCACCAGAGTCCTCCTTTCTTCTATCATTAAAAAACAATCAACTAATGTACAGAAATAAAAGCATCAATGTACTTTAGTGTTTTTCATACATAAAGTCAATTAGACATAGCTGCCAATTAAGGAAACATATAGGCCCAGATTACTATAAATAGCAACAAATTTGTAGTCTTGAGCACTAAATGGAGATTTTTTTTATTTATTGTAATAAACATTCAAGATTTCCATCTGTTTTGCACAATGAGAACTCAAATTTTCTCAACAGGAGACTATACAGATCAGCTTGGCTTTAAACTGATGTTGGAAGGTTGCATTGAGTAGCAGAAGGACAAATGTTGACTAAACTTAATTGTTAGGTTTTTATCCCAAGAAAGTTTCATGTCTAATAGAGATCTAGTGGCTTTTTGCCTTCTATTTTACTTTGAAAGTCAACTTTTTAAACTTCTGTGAATGTTTTGTTACCTTCACGTTAAAACCTTTTAGTTCAATGTAATTTGTGTAAATTGATTGCCACTACAGTGATACTACACTTCTGGGCTACTTGAGACCTTCTTAGTTATTTATAACTCACACATCTTCTGAACTATTACTATATAACTAATAAAAACTATGGAACAACTGTGTTTATAGTCAGATAACAAATGTTGCAATCAAAATATAACATGAATTTTGTCTGCAAGTTAGACATATTTTTCTAATATAACCAATAATTCAGTATTCCGACACAATATGGAGGAAAGAAACGCCAGCAAAAACCCAACAGTAACATTTCACAATCAGAAGGGTTTAATTGCCATATGTGTGAGAAATCACAACATTAGGAAATTTCTGGAATTACTTGGTGCAAAAAAAAAAGAGATAAGCAAAAATAGGAAATAAGAAATAAGCACAATAAAATAATAATAATATAGGGAGGAAATAGTTTGAGAAACGACTACTATATACAAGATAGTGTAGGTACTGGTCAGAACGGATCAGTTCAGGTGCAAAACACAAACATAGGGTCAAGAGACTGAGGCCCTGTCCACACATAGCCGAGTATCTCCCAAAACAAAGATATTTTTCTACGATTCTGCCTGTCATCCACACAAAAACACAGATTTGCGCACTCAAAACATTTTTTTTAAAAAAGTACGGCCAAAGTGAAGATTTTCTCCCTTTTCAGCGTTTCCGTGTGGACAGAAATACCGGAGTTTTAGGTTTCACAACGTCAGTCTGCGACAAAAATGCTGACGGCCCATGTGCGACCTGTGTTTACACTACAACATGGATGCCCTCAGAGCTGTGCTCGCGTTATCAATCGTTCAAGCGCCTTTGATGCTTGTTGACTTTATATTCCAAAACTACATTTAAGAGCAATTCTACCTCCTTATCAGTCCACACAAGCGAGCTAGGCGCCATGTTTCATGTTTTGTTGAAGTTGAGCAGGAAGATGAAATGGATAGGATTCAGGGAACTACTTCCACCTACAGGTCTGGCATGCCTATAAATGTGCTTAACAATATGCGGTTACGAGTGGATGGAGTTTTTTCTAAAAACGAGGTGGTGGGGACGCTATTTTTTGTGAGGGCGGAAATTCATTTTTAAAAAAACGGCTACGTGTGGACAGGGCCTGAAACAAAGCGACTGGGGTGGGCAGTCCTACGATTGTCATTCATGAGTCCGACTACAGAGGGGAAGAATCTGTACTTGTGGTGAGAGGTTCTTGTCCAAATGGATCAGAGCCTCCTGCCAGATGGGAGCGAGTCAAAGAACTTGTGTCCAGGGTGACACGGGTCAGCTGTGATCCGACCTGCACTCCTCAATGTCCTGGAGGTGTACAGGTCCTGTATAGAAAGTAACAGCTTGTACTGTTATCTTACCTATCATAGATAGTTTTTTTTATCTTGAAGAAACACATAAGCTTTGACCAAAATGGAAAGTTCAACAGTTTAGTCAATGGTTTGGCCAAGACCAAAATAAAATACTGCTGTCCTAAACCACCTAAATCTAAAATCACGTATTGTGATTCAGGCGAAATCTTTCCTTTGATACATACACATAGTAATTTACATCACATTATATAGTTATTTGCAGCAGAAATTAGCAGCAAAGCTATGAAGAATTTTCAAAAGCATCAATTTAATGTTAGATTGATTGCATTTTAAATGTTTATTAAATAGAATTTGCAGGAACAACTGTGAACACTGGCAGGAATCCACTTTGAAACAGGTTTCATTGTACCTACCCATCATCACGTTTGTCTATTGTGTTTGTCAGTGAGAGATCTAAAACAGCTACTTATTACAAAAACTAAACTGTGACTTTATTGATTCCTAAATAATCATTTGTGGAAACGTACTTGGAAGTAAGATGCTTGGTTTTGTGCTTGTCTGTGTTCTTTGTCAACAATTGAAACAAGCTGGAACATTGCAGACCTGCTCCTAAATTAAATACAATGATTAACTCTAGTCATCTTACATCAGTACAATTATGATTGTAATTTGTGGTGTCTGTCGTGGTCTCCTTTTAACCTTGGGTGGCTGAACCCCAGGAGGAAGAGCGGTCGTCTGCCATTTGGAGACTTGATGGTTTGAACATGGCTTCCTCCGCTGCATGTTAAAATGTCCTTGGGCATGGCAATGAACCCCTATGTGTTGTGTGTGAACATGAGAGTGTAACTCATAGAGTAAAAGTGCTTTGAATGGCCTCAAAGACTAGCAAAGTACTACAAAGTCAAAAATGAGGGCACAGAAGTACATGAAGTTTTGCCCCTTGGAGTACAGTGTGCATATAGGTTCCTTTTTAGAGCATGAAAAGTATATTTATGTTTTTAAGAAGTAAAGGAGTATATATGTACTAATTATTCTAAATGTTACGAAACAATGTCAGCAGGCCATTCTTCCCTAACGTTAACCATAGATAGGTAGGTAGATTGGGTGGGTGGGACGGGTTGGGTACAATAAAAGTTTAAATCCCAGGCAAGGTAACCTTAACCCATGAGAATAAAAAGCATACACTGTTATAATTTAAGGGGTAAAACGGCTTGCATTCCAACCTCTCAAAGGTACTGTTCTTGTACCCTGAGCTGCGGGGTCCTGGTTGGTAGATTTCTACCTTTTAGAGATCCATCCTGTATCTCAAGAAACAGTCCTGGACCCTTGATCAGTGGTACAAAATGGAACCCTTACAAATGCATACAAAAACTGGCCCAAAAAACTTGTCATCCAAAAGAGGTCACACTTATATTTCATTGGATTTCCTTTGGCTTTGATTTTCCAGTGGCATTGTTTTAAAACACTTTAGCAGTATCACAAGATTAATTTCCGTGAAGTGTTGCAAATATTTTCTTGTATTGAAAATTGGATAGCCTAGCCACTGCACAAAGTTGTCTCAAGCACATTCCAATGGTCTCAATAGGGTCAAGATCCAGACTCTATGGTGGCCAATTTATGTGTGAGTATAATATCTCATACTCCCTGAACCACTCTACTGTTTGAGCCTGATTAATCTTGGCAATATCAGCTTGGAAAGTGCCCGTATAATCAGGAAAGAAAGATTCATTGGTGGAATAACCTGGTCATTCAGTATATTCCGGTTGTCTGCTGACTTCATTCTTTGGGCACGTAATGCTGCTGAAGCTAGATTTGAACAACTGCAGCAATCCCAGATCATAAATCCAGATGGTGACTTTTGTTTAGGCTGGACATTAGTTTGTTTTTATAGGGTATAAACGCCACATTACAACACTAAGCTAAATGCTAACAACATTAGCACTCTGAAAGCTATTTGCCGTACGGACACATGAAAACAGTATCAAACTGTTTACCTGCCGTTTTTATAGCTGTGTTCAATAAAACGCTATAAAACCTTTAGTAAACCCTTACCTGTTAGAAAGTGATTGCTGCAAACTTTAGCATTGTCCGTTTCAGCTCCTAATGTTTTTAGCCGGAGATTATGATACACTTCAGCCGTCTTCTTTCAGTCTTCAAAAAAAAAGTTGGTCTTTGTCCCGATTAGAGCGATTGTAACAACCATAGAAAACACAGAATTTGAGCATTTTAATGCCAAATCAACAGAGTAAACAGGGATCTGTGCAGAGGCAGCTCCTGCTTGACCCACATCTGCATTTGTTTACGTGGACTTCAATAGGAGAGGCGGGGAAGAGGCGGGGACACTACGTCATGTGAAACCCAGCAATACATATATATTTTTTTCTCCTGTTTTGAAGTGAAATACTATTTAAAATATTTTTTTTAGAAATTAAAAGAGCTTGTGTTTACAATAATAATGTCAATGACTACTGTTTGATTCTCTGTCTCATTATTTTTAATTTTAAAAAATTGCTTTCGGGGCAAATTTTCTTGAACGATTAAAATGTGATTAATTAATTACAAAGCCTGTAATTAATTAGATTCTTTTTTTAATCGAGTCCCACCCCTAGTTTTCATTAATATTGTTTCTATATTTTTCACTTTTGTTGTGCTAAAGTTACCCTGACAGGGATTGGGTCCCTAAGCTTCAAAAACCAAAAGAGAGCAAGTATACCAATAAGGAAGCTACTTTTACTTTACATGAAATTCATTCTGGTAAAACCTATTTTTGTACGTTTTTAAGGGCCCTTTTTGGAGTGGTAACTTAGTGTGCAGGGTTGCCATCAGAGGTACAAGACTGATATCTAAGGACTACAAGTGTAAAAACAAGAACCGGACCTTTGAAGGCAGAGCTCAAAGTACACACAAGCTTTTGGGGAAGCCCCATGAAAATGCCATAAAAGCGTGTGGGTGTGGAGTGGGGGGTGTTGTCCATCCAATTCCCTTCATTAAAACGTTAAATCACCTCCTTTATAGCTCTGTGGTCCATGAGAGTGAGGGGACTGGTTCCCCCTGGGTGTGTACATTGAGGGCTTCTGGGGAGCTTGTCACCCTTTCAGGGGAGCCAGGCTCCCCCTAGCTCCCCTATAGGCCACCCCAATGACAAATTTAATTATACCACTTAATCACATCGCCACTTGCTCTTTTCCTGCTTGTGTTTCTGTCATTAATGTATATTTTGGTCTACCATTTATTTTTACCGGGTGGGGGGTGTGGGGGGGGGGGGGTGTATTTATGAAGCACCTTATGATTATAATCTTGAAAAGTGCAATAAAGATAAGCTTTTCTTCTTCTACGGATTCAATTGGGTATTTTTTTCAGTGTGTATAAGTGTAGCCCATTTCATTTAAATTCTATTCATTTGGATCATTTATATAAATAGTCCTTCAGTGGGAAACTTAAGATTTCATTGTGGCCCACATTGGCCTCCTTGAGCTCAAATTAAATTTACAACATAGCCAAATGTTCACGTGTTAACACATTACTAGCTGTTTAACACATTCACAGACAAGGAGTTAAAAGTATCTGAGCCGAGTCGAGGCATAACAGCTGCAGCCAGGCGTGCGGCGGAGGTAATTTGAATTATTAATACATGCAATATTCACAGGTATGCACATATTAAATCAGGCAAAGATACAGGAGTATATCAGAGCCATTTTCAAGCTTGATGGGTATATTTTCATGGAAAATATCTCCCACCATGGCAATACGCACCTAAAGTTATCCAAAATTATAATGATAAGGCAGTAAGTTCCCAGCTTGAACGTCAGCTGGGGCCTTGGTTTTAGGTGTTCTGTCTGTGCCTGTTTAACGATTCTGTGATAAATTAAAGATGAATGTGTGTTTGGGAGCACAATGTTCAAAGAGTCATCTGTCAGGCAACATGGTGATACACCACCTACACTGTATTCTCTTCCCTCACTATACCATCATCACCTTCTCCTTTACTTTTTGTGCCCTCCACAAATAACTGTGTGAAAACATTCATCACCAACGCTGCATTAATTGGTGCCAGATTTGTTTAAACGAATTCCCTTCAGGGAGCGTTCAAGTGCTTCTGTGATTACTGACCTGACTGGAAAACACTCGTTCACACTCCACCGTCTGAACCCAAACACGGGCTGAGCGCTCGTCTCTTCTTGGAGCTGTCGCCTTCGAGACATCCATTAAAGGTTTCCCTAATCACAGAGTGGAATGATAACGCCTCCCACGCTCAGTCACAGACTTCCACACACATACACGCTCCCTCGCACACCAAGTGTTGCTCCCGTGCTAAATGACGACAAAGCTACGTGAGAGTGTTGACCAAGGAGCTTGGCTGAGATAGGCGGTCACGTAATTGATCAAGGTTGGCAAACTGAGTTGTGGAGCTAATGAATCAAGACAATGGCCAATGGCTTTAATTATGGCTGCCAGGCAAGAATCATTAGAGGGTTTCGTCTGAGGGAGGTGAACTCTCTCCTCATAGTTCCCAGTCGGGTCATATGATAAGGACTTTTATCGGTTGAGTCTAATCGTATGCCATAACTTATGCTCTAAGGCCTTGGGTTTGGCCTCTTATAAGATTCCAGTTTGGCCTGAACATCCCCGAAGGTTAGTCCCTATCAAGGAGATTAGCACTTTAGCAGATTGTCTGGTTTGACTGATGAGAAGGGCACTAAAGCAGCTCTTTAAGAGATCTCACGAGGCCGCCCTCTTTGATGCTCCTCGACCTCAGCTTTCCCTACTGTTATTAGGTTGTATTAAAGCCCGGTTAGCTTCAACATCCTCTACCTAATCATCCAGCAGTTGATGTCACTGAGAGGCTGGTGTTGGATTGCTACAATAAGGCTGTGTACATCAAAGCTGATTTATTACGCCAATTCTTCTGCCGTTAACCAAGACGTAGGACTCTTTGAGTAAATGTTCAATTTTAAACAACTTTGTTTTAGTCTGAGGTGCCTCTAGTCTGAAACAGTTGGTGTATGTATTTCCTTTATAATAGAGATAAATGTTCTGAAACTGACCGTGAGATTGTCAACT